>NW_020769346.1:5428752-5449953 GCF_900518735.1 Pseudonaja textilis | reverse complement strand
AGTGTCTATTTTAAGAATGTACCAAGCAGAATTTGATTGGAAGTTATGTATTATATTGAATGCTATAATCTTAAAGCTATACATTGAAGCTTAAATAAGAGCTTGAATGGATAAAATTAAAGGATATAAAGGTGTCATACTCTAATTGGTAACTACAGGGAAAAATTTGTTTAATAAGAAAAGATAATGTGAAATTGTAACAGGACAGACAAAAGTATAAATATAATGATTTGAATTGAGATAATCAAAACAAAGTTGAGAAAATTAGAAGAGGGGGAAAACTATGTAGAAAATATAAAATGGCAATAAGATATGGAATAGAATATAAAAATGAGCATGAAATTGAGTTTTGTGTCTGTATGAAGAAGTGATAACCCGGGACCATCCTATTTTCAAAAAAAATGTGTTATTGTATTTTGTTTTTGTGAAAACCCAAATAAAATTTTCAAAAAACAAAAAAGAACTGGTACAGGTTTTAACCAAAGCATGCCAGTAAATCAGAATGACAGAATAGCCAATATCAATAGCACTTAGACATATACACCACTTCAAAGTGATATACAATCCTCTGTAAGCCCTTTACAGAATCAGCATATTGGTCCCAACAATCTGAGTTCTCATTTTACCCACCTTAGAAGGATGGAACCCTGAGTCAACCTTGAGCCTGGTGAGTCAACCGTGAGCCTCTCTAACAAACAATTAGGTTTCAGGAAAAAAAAATCCTGTAATCTGCAACTCCTACACTGCAAAAACATACGAACTACACAACTCAATCAGGGCAAAGCAATAGATGCTATTTACACAGACTTCTGTAAAGGCTTTGATTCAGTGATATATGACAAAGTACTTTTAAAACTAAAATCTTATGGTATCTCTGGACACCTGCATAACTTGGATAGCTGCATTTCTTTCAAATAGGCAACAAATGGTCAAAATAGAAAGCACCCTATCAAATCCCCTACCTATCAACAGTGATATCCCCAAGGCAATGCTAAAGTGATGTCCCCAAGGCAGCGTTATAAACAGTGATGTCCCCAAGGCAGCCTTATAAACTCTCTTTATACTTTACATAAATGACCTTTATGATCATATTTAAAGTAACTGCATTCTTTTTGCTGATGATGTAAAATTATTCAACACCACTGACAATATTGCTACCTTCAAAAAGATTTCGATTATATGTCAGAATGGTTAAACAAGTGGCAACTTCAAATCTCAACAAACAAATGCTCTGTCTTACATATTGGCAAAAAAACCAGAAAATAAAATACAAGCTGAATGATCACGACCTTGTAGATAACCCTCACTATGTCAAGGACCTTGGAATACTCATCTCTAATGATCTAAGTGCTAGAGCCAACTGGGACTACATAGCCAAAAAGGCATTAAGAATTGTTAACCTAATCCTGCATAGCTTTTTCTCCAGTAATATTGTACTACTAACTAGAGCATATAAAACATTTGCTAACCAATTCTCAAATACAGCTCATCTATCTGGAACCCATATTCCTTATCAGATATTAATACAGTCAAGAAAGTCTAGAGATATTTCACGAGAAGAATCCTCCACTTCTCTACTCGCAACAGAATACCTTATGCCACTAGACTTGAAATTTTAGTCTTACCTAAAACTATACCACCTTCGGTCCAACCTAAGCGTAGTACATAAAATTATCTATTGCAATGTCCTACCCATCAATGACTACTTCAGCCTCAGTCACAATACTACAAGAGCACACAATTGATGCAAACTCAAACTAAACTGCACCAAACTCAATTGCAGGAAATACGACTTCAGCAACAGAGTGATCAATGTCTGGAACACACTACCTAACTCTGTGGTTTCATCCTCAAACCCCCAAAAATTTAATCTTAGACTGTCTGCTGTTGACCTCACCCCATTTCTAAGAGGTTTGTAAGGGGTGTGCATAAGCGTACCAATGTGCCCACCGTCCCTGTCCTAAATATCCATTTCATATAATCATGTTTATACTTATACATGATATCTAATACATGCTTGACAAATAAATAAATAAAAATAAGGATTCAAATTTCCAAATTGCAGATAGCTGACAGTCAACAGAAGTAGACTTACTGCATTCTAACCATTGCGCCATCACGGCTCTTCCAATAGATTGGAAGAGATCAATCTATCATAGCAAGGACATAACATAGCATATGTACCATCATGCAAGAATGATATATGCCCGTGATGCTGAACTTATGGCATGTATGTCAGATGTGGCATGCAGAGCCATGTCTCTGGGCTTTCAAGCTGTCACCCATTGCTCTTCCAGGTTCCAGCTGTCACTCGCTGCTCTTCTGGGTTCCAGCTGGTCTCCACGTGCACAGGAGCACTGGAAACCAGAAGAGCAGCTGCCAGGTGTGCATACGTGCACTGGGAAGATGTCTTTCAGTTTCTGGCACACGCATGCACATCGGGTGGCTGCTCTTTTGGTTTTTGGCACATGCGCTTGTGCGTTTCCATTTTGGCACTCAATGACAAAAAGGTTCACCAACACTGGTATAGACTAATACAATAACCCAATAGGGTGGTAAAGAAGGATTTTAAAAAGATACTCAGATGTCTATACCCATGATGGAGAACCTATAGCACACGTGTCACAGGTGGCACACAGAGCCCTTGCTGCTAGCATGTGAGCTGTCACCCCAGCTCAGCTCTACCTCACATGTGCACACACTTCCTTGCAGCCTCCTGGGAGCAAAAATGGGCCATGGGGGAGCACACCCACCCCTCGCAGGCTGTTTTTGCTCTCTGGAGGCTGCAGGGAGGCCTACTAGGCCCAAAACAGGTTGTGGGGGGTCATGTGCATGTGCAGGGGGGGAGGAATTGCAGGGGGTCACACACATATGCCTAGGGTGAGCAGGGGGTTGCAGGTACATGTGCAGGGGGCAGGGCGAGTGGGAGGGGATCACATGTATTGCATTATGGGTGCAGGCATTCACACTTTCACATGCATTATGGGTGCAGGCATTCACACTTTCAGCACACAACGACAAAAAGGTTAGCCATCACTGGTCTCTACTTACAGAATCATATAAGTTTTCCCTATGGTACTCTATAGAAGCAAACACCAGATTTTCAGAAAGCAGGAATTTTGCTTTTAAACTTTGGTGATGGAGAAGACTGTTGAGAATACTAGGATATCTAGAAAAGCTAACATACAGATCCTACAACAATAACAACAATACCATCTAGTGTTTTCAGCCAAGGGAAACATAGATGGATTCAAATTACAATATTTTGGACATATTGTATAAAGACCCAGCTCAAGATGCAAAGCTATCTTGAGAAATCTATAATGTTGGGAAATGTGGAAGAAAAAGGATGAATAGCAGCAAGGTGAATGGACTCAATTATACAAAAAATTCCACCTAATGCCTGAATTCAGATAGGAATATACATGATTTAAGTATCAAACATTTTAGTTTGACTCATATTTTGTGAACCCAGTCATTATAGATTATAAATCATAGTTTATTGCTTAGAGTATTTTTTTTTACCTCAGCTCATTATGAATAGTCAATAAACTGCACATAAACTGTTTTATCTTTCTATGTTAACTTAATCAATTATAGTTAATAACAATGAGGTAAAATTACTTTGATCCTTTATGACCCTCCTGGGAGAAAATAAAAGAGGGAACCAATCAGTCCAAGAAGAAATAAGACAGGAATCTTGAAAGGAAAATAAAATGTTTTCTTCTTGTCAAAAGAAAATGAATTGTGCTTAAAAAGTAAAGCAAAGTATATGCAGTATATGCATGGCCCACATGGAGAGATAAATGACACAAAATGTGTCACAACATAAATCTGGCAACTTACTTGCATTCCAAAGTTAAATGCTGAACTTTGCATCTCAGTATCATGCTGTCACATGCATTTTTACTAACAGAAATGTGTATCAAATACATATACTGTACAAATAGCATAGACAAGTATATAAAACTCATTTGTTTTCCCATTAAGTATGTTCCACACTTGAAATGTTTTGCAAATGTTTAGTGGAATATTTTTATAAAAATGCAAAATAAAATTCACTATTAGATATTATTATCAACTTTTAATATTTTACCAGAGCCATTTTTTCCAACCTTGGACAATATTTCCCTGTATTGGTTAGATAATTATATAATAAGCAGCTAAAACTCATTGTAATATGTGGATATAATGTGAGATATGAGCAATAAGATGTAAGATATAAGAAATAGAACAAACTGGTCAATATCTTGTAGTTCAATTAATCAAAATTTATCAGGAATATACATGCATGTATGTATGCATGTATGTGTTGTGTATGAACAATAACATAGATTCCAATATTTTATTTTAGAACCAGAAATTATTCCAGAAAAAGAATAAGATAATATAGCAGGGACTCCAGAAGTAAATAGAGATATTCACCATGGACAGCGCTTTTGAACATGTAAATAGTTTGAAATGAACTGGGCTTGAAATTAAGCTTATTATATGGGCATTGTATTGGATATACACATGAACAAATAATTTTCAGTTGAGAAAGAAAAAGAAAATTAGAGCAGAAAAACAGATATCAAGGTATTTGTACCATCTGCACAATATGGCTCTGCTGTACCCTTAGTAGAAAGCAAAAGCATTTTGAGAATCATTAGTAGAAAATAACATTATTATCATTGCAAAGGTCATGTTCTTCAGGCATAGAGAACTGCAGCAGCCATCATGAACTAATTATACTTAAGGAATTTCCATTTTAATGAATATTAGAGTACTGTGCAGATGAAGTTGCACAGAAGTATGCTTATAATCCTAGCAACCCATTTTTCTACTTATAAAAGCTAAATATAAAAGATAACGTAAAATAAATATGTGCTACAGTTTTCTAAAATTAATATGGTTAATTTAATTAAATTTCAAAGCTGCAAAGTTATAGACCAGTGATGACTAACCTTTTCGACACCAAATGCCCAAAGCATACATGCACATCCCACAAATGCACCCTTTTGCCACGCATGCATGCATTCCCCCATGCCTCCTGTGCATGTGTACATGATCAACATGCATGTGCCCAGCCCTTGCATGCCTGTGCAACCCCTGGGTGTGCGCCCCATCCTTGTGTGCATATGCGCTTGGCTCCCACATGTGTGCTCTAGCCCCATACCTGTGTGCTTGACCCTTATGTGTGCACCCATCCCATGCGCACACAACTCCCACGCATGTCCTACCACCTGCACATGCGCGACAGAGATCCAAAGACTAGCAGGCCAGCAGGAAGCGTGTGTGTGCTCATGCATGGCAGAGCTGAGCTGAGGCTATGGCTTGTGTGGCCAGAGAGATGGCTCTGCATGATTATAGGCAATAGATAAGAAAATCCCTCCTCCCCGTGTATGTGTGTTGTGTGTGCTGTGTGGTTGATTGTTTTGTTCAATACCCACTATCCAAACAAGCTATGTAATATTTTGCTTTCTCATTTGCTAAATTATAATGTATGCAAAAAGCAGATAATTTTTATTCTTGGTTTTAAATGCATTGCATATGTCTCCAAAAGATACATACCTGCCATTGTAAAATTTCTAATTATCAAATAATTAGAACAACCAGACTTAATATCTGAGCAAGAACTATCCCAAATATTCAGCTGTTTCAACTTTAAACTAAAGATCAGGCTCGCTTATGCAATGACCTTGAATATGACAGTGCTCATATTTAAAAAAAAGAAAGTTGCATTCAGCATTTATTGTTTTTCATAATGCTACTTTGTAAGCACAGTTAATATTGCAAGTTTGCAGGGTAAGTGTATTTATCATTTTTCAAACAGAATAATATTACACATTTTAAAAATTCAGTGAATATTTTTCAGGGTGACTTAAAAACTGCTGGCCCTGTTTTTGCTTCAGTTCCAGGAAAAAACTCAGAAGGAATATTTCATTAAATTTGTTTCCCTGAGGTCATTTGGGAAATGGATAGGTGCTTTTATGTTAGAAACCAGGCATAAACTAAACTGTAGATTTCCAAAAATTGGGAAAAGTATACCATAAGCAAATGTTTTAAAAATTGAAATTTAAGAATAGTAGCACTTTTGGGTGATGTAAAAAATAAATCTGTAAGGCAGATATGGCTCTTAAGGAAAAATTTTAAGAGTGCATATTTTAATGTCAAACTTCTAGATAACATTTGGAAGTGGCTTAGACGTGCACCTTCCTAAAACATTGAACTATAGCAAAGAAGAAGACAAGCACAATCATATTTATAAGATTATCTTGGACCCTTTAAACATGGCATGAGAGAAAGTTGAACACCTTTCATACACGCTGTCTCCAATGTACTCTTGGCATCACCTGGCATGACAAAGTTCCAAATAGTGCAGTCTTGGAATGTGCTGGAATTTCTAGCATATATATACTATTGAAACAGTGATGTCTATGCTGGTTTGGGCATGTCATGAGGATGGCTGATGGTTGGATTCTGAAAGATCTCCTGTATGGAAAATTAGTGCAGGGAAAACACCAGGGGTGGGATTCTACCAGTTCGCACCTATTCGCTAGAACCGGTTGTTAACATTCTAAGCAGTTTGGAGAATCAGTTGTTAGAAGAAATTATTAGCCTAATCCTGTAAAGAAGGCAGGAAGAAAACATTCTGGTTTTGTTTACAGAAATTGCCTCTCTGTTAACCCTTATTACATTCCTGGCAGGACTAGACTTCCTGTCTCAGGAACTTTTCTGGAGTTTTTTTTCCCCTCCTTTGCTGGCACTTTGCTTGTGTGGAGTGACCATTCAAAGTTACAATGGCATTAAAAAAAGTGACTTATGAGCATTTTTCACACTTACAACTGTTGCAGCATCCCCACAGTCTTGAGAGGCCAGGCAAGGAGATGCATGCCTCGATGTGAGTGATATTGAATTGACCACACCCAGCCAATAACATGACCACCAAGCCACGCCCACCAACTAAGCCACGCCCACAGAACCGGTTGTTAAAAAATTTGAATCCCACCCCTGGAAAGCGCCCTAGAGGGAGACCGCCATTGTGATATAAGGATATCTGCAAGAGGGATCTAAAGGCCTTGGGAAGGGACATCAACAGGTGAGAAATCTTGATCTCTGATTGTTCAGCTAGGAGGCTAAAGATGCAGCATGGCCTTCTTCAATTCGAAGAGACACTTGTTCGGCAGACTGAGGCAAAGAGGCAATCCCAGAACCAGCAAAATCCAGGGGCCTAAAACAGCATCCAGTGTAGCTAAAAAGGACAATTCCCTTCCACAATGAGGACAGATACTGTATTATTAAAGGTATCAGCTTGAGCAGAGCTGGAAATGGACATTTCAATATATTGTATACACACACACACACACACACACACACACACACACACACACATCCTGTAATTTCACCTTCCACTCTGAAAATATCACTGTTGATGTATGATGAGAAAAAGGGTTTGCATGCTTCTACCTGGGTTTTATGACTTAAAATCTTGCTACCCAAGTCTTTGGGTCTGCATTGAATACTGTATACTGTTTATATCTTAGAATAATAAAATATTTGATTTCTTTTACTAGTAGAAGCTATGAAGTTTTACATTAACTTCTAGACAAGTTTGAAATAGTATCTCACTTCAACTATATGGTTGCAGTGTAGTTCATATTTAAAAACGTAAGTTGTCAAATCCCTTTCCAAACTTTGTAGCTCCAAGTTAATTCAGTGAAAAAAAATACTACATAAGCTCCTTCTATTGTAATAAAAAATGTTAATTTCTATTGTCTAAAAAATGTAATATTAATCATTTACCTATAATAGAACTAATTTTTCTAATTTGGTAGATTACATTGTATTACATTGATAAGTTATCAAAAATATCAATCAAGACATCAGGCTACTTCTCTCCTCAAAAGTAGACTATAGGAAAGTTATACCTTATAGATGTAAACACAATAGAATATACTTAAAAGCTCACCGAAACTGTTTTTTAGGTTTCCATTGTTCAGCTGTTTTAATCTTTTCTGGTGTGATTTCCCATGATAATGAATTTGTGCCTGCGCAGCAGAATTCAGTTGAATGTTGCATACATTGCATAAAGTAAAACTGGTGTGTTTCTTCTCTCTTTCTTCCTCTTCCTCACTGTCTTTGGTTGTTAATTCTGCACCACTTTCATGAAAATACATGAAATCTGAAGTATAGGATATATTGTCTTGGAATGAAATCGGACTCCCAGGCTTCTTCATTGTTTCTAAAATAAATATAAGAAAGAACTATGAGTGATATGCATCCTGAATGTCAACTTGTAAAAAGCAGAAGGGCTGCATTTAAATCCACTCCATACCATCTCATGCAGTAACGAGAATTATCATATAATTGGGTTCATTGAATATTTGGAGTATGCAAGTGTGTAAAAAAGAACAGATTGTAAGGAAAAAACTAAATGGAATGCCTTTAGCTACAGAGTAATCTGAAATGTCTTCTATACATTTTCCATCTGGAAAATGTCTGACTTGCTTTCTTTGCTCATCTCTAAGTTTTGGTTTCCCCCAAAGTCACATAGTGAGTTCTCATGCCCATGGCAGGATTAAAATTTATACTCTCCTAGTTTCTAGCCTGCTCAAACATATTATCTTGATTTTGCTTGCAAGTCCCCTTTTTAAAATTAATGTTCAAAACTGAAACTGATAACATTTGAAACTTTTCACAAAATAATGTACTAAGAGTTAGCTTCTTCGTTACAGTTGATTCTGATATTTGGAATTTTCATGAGTGCCATCATTTTTAATCATAAACATGCCTCAAATTTAAAGTAATAGTCTCAATTAAATGCCTCATATTTAAAATAATTACATTTTAAAAATTCTGAATCCAAGAAACAAATATAAAACATACTTAATGCCTTGTAACAAATAGAAATTCTTAAAGCAACATGTCAGCCTCTTAAAACATAATCATATGCTGCTGTAATTTCACATCTTCCAATATTGTCAAGAAATAAAAATGTCAGAATGTGGTAATTTTAAAAAATTAAACTCAAATTTAAAAAATGGACTGTCTCAGTCTTGAACTGCTAATGAATTCCTGTAAATTTAGAAGCTATTTCATATCAGCATAAAATATTGAACTGAACTTCTATTAGTTCTGAACATTTAAAATACTATGAGAAGCAATACTATTTAAAATACTATGAGAAGCAATAAAAGATTTGTCTAGGATAGTTTTAACCTGCTAAGAACATAATGACATGACATTACTTACAAAAATATAAACATCTGAAATAACTGAGGCACTCCCTGAAGCTTCAAGAAACTGTACTCTTATTATTATCACTAAAAGAATTATTACTACAGTTTTCATCCTCTCCTAGTGTTGAAAATAGTATGAAATACTGACACATCCAATTATATTTCAAGAAGATACCTATTTTTCTGGGAGAATATATGAAAGGTAAGTTGACAAGACATATATTGCTAAGTTGATAGAACACTACCTGAGTGAAGCCCCTTAAACAATCTATATGTAAAATAGTAATTTTAGCAGAGTATTCCTAAAATTATATATAAATGATGTGATTTGGGTTAGTCAACATGATGTTATCTAGAGCTTTACAGTCAGTAAAAAGAAGTTCTTTTTCCAAGAATTTACAATATAAAAAGGTTAGGGAACAATGAAACACTGTTGCATGGGAAAGATAAGGGATCCTCCCACTAATAGCTAATAAAATATAAAAAAAGTAATGCTTACAAAATTAAAGGAAAGGAACATGGGAGAACAAGCATTAAATAAATAAAATGAAATAATACCAGTAGCATCACAACATGCTATCATTTATATTTTCCAGGTTAAATACATCTGTAGTGAAAGTATTCCCCACTAGAGAGCAGCATGAATTTAAAATTATAAAGTACTTCTATGTATTTATAATAATTTTTTATTTATACTGATGTACACCTGTACCAACATTTTTTATCTTTTCAGTCAGTTCAAAAATCAAATCTACACAGTATAAATTACACATATATTGTGATTAACATGAGTTAAATAAAATTGTGCATAAACAGTGGTGGTTATATAGATTCACATGATTGCATTAATAAATTGCATATTGATGAGATAATATACATAATTCTAACATGATTTCAAATTCTTAATATGGATTTACCCTACACAGCAAAAAATCTATGCATTTTTACTGCAATGAAGATTTTCTCCATTTATTTTACTTCAATGAATGTTTTTTTTATTTTTTTACTCAAAATGTTAAAATACAAACTCCAAAAAAGGAAAAAAAGGAAATACAAAAACAAAACTAAACAAGATGAAAATTTGACATTAAAAAGCATACATTTAAATTGTCCCCCCAGTTGAACACTGATAAATATATTTCAAGAATATGTGTGTGTGTGTGTGTGTGTGTGTGTGTGTGTGTATTCTTAAGTTTTCATGGGTATTTATATATATGGTATCCAGCTTTGTTCGGGTATTTTCCTATGTCATTATAGTTGTGCTTTTAGAGTTGTAGCAATGTTTCGGCAGAATCTCATCTGCAATCATCAGGCTTCTGTATAGTGTTCGGCTGTGAATCAGACTTTCACAGCCGTTTCTGTTTTAAATTTGGTGCTACCCTACGCTGTGCCATCCTGATTGGTTGGGAGTCTTGGTCTGTGTTTATTGGTCTTGGAGTTTGCTGTGTTCTGCTTGATTGGTGTTTCTAATATCTTCTGTCTGTTTTGTAGCTTTTTTTGTCTTGATTGGTTGGCAACATTGTGTTTTTTGTATTGGAGGCTTTTAGTGCGGCTTGGCTTCGAGTAAACAGATGTCTATCATTTATTAGGAAGTTAGGTTTCATCTGGGTGCCTAGTTGGGGTGTGTTTGAGCTGGAGGTATCGGGGGGGGGTCTGTTTGTGCCCAGGTGTTTGCCTGGCTTGTGGTGTGGAGGTTTTTTTGTTTGTGAGTGCAGGCTTCTAGATAATTGACAGTCTGGTGGAGTCATCTCTTCTATTCATGCTTTCAAGTCTTTTTTCAATCTCTATGGCTTCTCTGATAATTCTGTAGCTGGGGTTTTCTATAGTGGCTAGGGTTTTGGTGCCATTGAAGTCGATGCTATGACCTGTGGCTTTCATGTGTTGGACTAGTGAGGAAGTGTGTTTCAGCTTTTTTACTGCATTTTTGTGTTCATCTAGGTGGGTACTTATTCTTCTATTGGTCTGTCCAATGTATGTGGCAGGGCATGATGCACAGGAGACTTCATATGTGCCTTGGTTTTCCAGGTCAACTTTATCTTTGGGGTTTCTTAGAATGGCTGCTATTTTTCTGTCTGTTTTGAAGGCAGTCTTGATGTGATGCCTATGTAGTATCTTACTACTTTTGTCTGTAGTACCTCTTGTGTAGGGCAGGACAGCTGTTCCATAGGTCTGTTCATCTTCTAGATCTCCATTATGTCTCAGTGTGTTTTTGTGGATCAAGCCAGTGATTTTGCTTTCGTGGAAGCCGTTGGCTGTCAGTACTTTAGTCAGGGTGCATAGTTCAGTCTTTATGTGTGTCTTGTCTGCCAGGCGTTTGGTTCTGGCAATTACTGGTTCTTTGCAATTAGCAAAACATTGCTACAACTTTAAAAGCACAACTATAATGATGTGGGAAAATACCTGAACAAAGCTGAATACCATACATATACATGCGTGCGTGTGTTTGTGTGTGTGTGTGTGTCTAAAGTAGATAGATACCAGGTCAAATGGCTGGTTAGGATAAGCAGAATTTTAATAATTTGTTCATAAGTAGTTCACAGGAGGGGAACTATTATTCAAGAACGTTTCCGGCTATTTTGGAAATTTGTTTGCATGTTTGTATTAACAATATGCCATCAAGTTCAAATAGACATTTCATGACAACACTGATGAACCTTCTCTAGAATAGATAGATCTAGTCTCAAATGGTCCTTTATATCTTAAAGTAGTGCACTCCCTCATCTTTGTAATTGAATCCATTCACTTTGCTGCTGCTTCTCTTTTCTTCCACCTTTCCCAACATTGTAGACTTCTCAAGGTAGTCGGTCTTCATATAATGTGTTCAAAATATTATCATTTGAGTCTGGTCATTTCTGCATTTATTCATTGTAGATCCATTTGTTTACTATCCTGCAGAGCAATATTATTCTCAAATTTTATTTTTTCCAATCTCAGTTATTCTTCCAACGTCCAACTTTTGCTGCTGAAGATATCTCTGAGAAAACCACTATCTGCATATTTCTTATTTTTGTACATTTAGTTGTGGCACATCATCTTTTTCACATCTTCCATGCTAGCCTACTAAGTGATGATCTGTTACTTGACTGTTGTTTCTTTTACTGTTAACAGGCAGTCCTAAATGGCAGTTGTTATTTACCACTTCAGGAACTTTATTGTCTGTTATCTGTTGTTATTTGTTTGATCTTATTTATATTTCACCTTAGACCCATTTTTTTCTTTAACTTTCTTTGAATGTTTTGATATTCATTACTGGGGCTTGTAGATCATTTGTACTTTTAGCTACAAGAATAGGGCCATCAGCATTGTGAATGTTTGGATGTTTCTTCCTCCAGTTTTAAGGACGTGCTGATTTTTCCAACTGATTTCTCTCAATATATATATTCTGCAGATAGCTTGAATAAGTAAGGGGAGATTATACAGCCTCACATCGCTCCTTTGCTAACAGGACATTAAGATGTACTGAGATTTCCAGTTTCAATTGAGTTGAATGTGTTTCTATAAACAATAAAGCACGTGACTCATATCTTGTTCCCTTTTCTGATTTGACATGTGGGACTCTTATCTTTGCTGATTGATTTGAAGGCTTATTTTGCTATCATATGAAATTAGGGATATTATTTCCTTATCCTGTTAAGTATTTGATTCTTTCTTTGGTTTTAATACACAAGACTGACTTTCAGTATTTTGATCACTATGACATTCTTCAGATATCCTGAAAGTTTAGTTGTTGCTTTTTGTTGAATTTAAGTATAATCTTTCCATCATTGTTGGATTTTCTTTAAATAGGTTGCCATCCACCCATGGTCTAATTTAGAGGAGAAGACAACAACACAATTGATTTTTGAGGTTGTATGAGAGGATATCAAAGTATCCACCTGGGGAGGACAAAGGGAAATATTGGGTGATTATATAGCCATCTCAAGGTTACAAGGGAAAGTTATGACCCTTATTAACTGGAATTTGCATAAAAATATCCTTCAGGATGTAGTATAATTTATAAAACAGCTGTCTATCCAAAGATTATGTTCAGTTCTCTGTCTGCACAAAAAGAATATGATTCTGTAAATGCTATTGTGATAAATAGTTTTTACATTTTTCAATGTATAATTGGAGTACAAGGTCTGCTTATAAAAAAAATTTTTTACAAGCATATCAGAACTATGATAAGAGTTAGGTTGAGAAACCACTAGGCAAGAATAATCAGCCTCAGCATCTTTCAAAAAAAAGAAATGTTTTTCCCCAGAGCCTCTCTCTTCATTATTTTATCAAGTAACATTCCATTCCACTTATTGTACACTCATTCTATCCTCAGAAATCCATTGAGGGAGATATCAGTTTATCTTCACTATTTTCTCCAGCACCTGAAAAGATGCAGGGATTCCAATGATCAGCCTTGTCATAACAAATTTTATTGAACAAGGGTTAAACACCAAAACAGACAAATTACTGTTTTTCTGGTTTCAAAAATACTTTCCTGCATGACATTCTAGGCTTATATTTAGAAGTAAGTCTATTATACTGGCAAACATCTCAAACTTTTCCTGAAAGAAGCCATGCCTGAATTTTGGCAGTCATAAGAAAACTTTTTGAATTGTCAAGCTCCTAACAGTTATTCTAACAGTTTGACTTGCATACCATTAATAAAGATGATAAGTAAGTTGTTGATCAGTATCTTTTGAGAGTGTTACTATTTCTGCCTTCCCTAGCACTTTGGACCCTACATGATATTAAAAGATATGAGCATGCAATATGACTAAGATGAAAGATATATATATACATTAAGGGGAAATATGATTATTATGAATAAATATTTGGAACAACAATTATACTATTAGCAAATGGAAGCTTTTACTTCCCACTATTTCTACATTTTTGGCAAGTACTACAAAGCTGTAATAAGATAAACAGTTCTCAGTCTTACTAATCATAACTCTCTTAGAATAGATAATAATCAACTAGAGATGTTGGGTTTTCATTTCCTGGATCAAACTCCAGAGTGATTTGAAGAAACTCAGCAAAACTAGTTTTCCCTATCATCACATGTCTACTCTGACAAAGAACATACTCTCTAAAATTCCCCTATTTTGAAAAACTAAGAATAAAATGTATGCTTGATGAAAAATAATATACTCTAAAGTATTGTCAACAAAATTCCAAACTGCAATGGTAATTACCCTAACCCTAACCCTTATGTTGACAGACCTTCTCTTTTCCAATGAATGAATTAGATAATGATGCCTGTCACATTTTATATTTCCCTAACACAAATTAGCTCAAATTTGAAGACTGAAAAAGTGGAATCTGTAGAGCATATAGAAAATCTGTTGGATATCCATTAAGCCTAGCCAAATGACCAATGGTTTGCAATGTCTAACCATCTGGAGGCCACTAATTTTGCATTTTGCACTCTTGAATTATGGGGGGGGGGGGGAAACCATGGATAGAGATAGAACAAAAGCCCAATTTCATTCAATAAATTTTTACATTTACATTAATGGGATTTAACATTTATATTCTCCATATTTAATACATTCCCTGGTGTCAGATTAAAAATTTTGTTGACATCTTTTGTGAGGTATATGATGGAAGCAAAAGGCTTTGTGTAACTAATGGTGCTCCAGAGCCAATGGTTTTGCAAATACTTGTTTAGATATTTTATCTGTGTTGATAAATTGAGTAAGCTGAAAACATAAACCAACGAGATCGAAAGAATTTAAAATATTGTTGTTTCTGTTTTAATTAACAATAATTTTATGCATTTTTACAAAGTAAAAATTAAGCTTTATGAAGTTATTCTTATTTTAGATTAAATAGAACCGTACAGTATTTTCTATATTAGATCATTGGTAACTATTAAAACTATGTTTATTTATGATGTTTAATACTGGATTCCTGCATAAATAACTTTCCAAGCACTGTTGCCTTTTCTGAAGTTCATATGTAATAGGAAAACATCTCTACTGAGCTTCCTATCTCAACTAAAAATTTTTTAAAGTATTCTAATTACAAAAATAAATTAAAATCTGTACTGCTGCAATGCAAAATGTCAACCATAAGAAACATCTGTTTTCAAAACTGTCTCTTATCTCTACATAAATTTTGTGGCATTTGTAGGAAATAAAACAGGTAGGCCAATGTAGGTTTGAAGTGCTGTTCTGTCTTCTGTAATATGGTATGTCAGACATATATTCATTAGGGCTTAAACACAATCCTGCAGAATTACTCAAAAATAATTGCCACTGAAAAACTACACTTGCTTTCAGACATACATTTAAGAGTATAACCTGACTGAGCCATATTTTGTAAAACCATAGCTGATTAAGGCAATCTTTATATTGTTAGAAATCAGTAGTCCTATCATCCCCCTATATTTTATTATCTTTCCATGGTTCAGTAATGAATTAATACAGCTTTTCCCTTATTCACAATTGTAAAAATTCGTAATGTTTTCTTCATCATATTATGCCTGATTAATACTGAGAATGAATAACTGTATTACATTAAATGCTTTCCTCACAATTAATATTTCACAGTATTATATTAAGCTCTTTCATTAAATTCTCTCTACAGCTAATTGTTTATGCTAAAAATAAAAATAATGTATGGGATTTATCAAAACCCTTCTGTCTTATAAAAGCATTGTATTACATTTTCTGGGCAAAACGGAGATGTTTATAATAGTTGTTGCATTAATGGAATGTTTCATTATTGAACAGGTTTTATATTAGAAGAGAAATAAATGGAAAAATGTTTCTTTTTTGGCTCAGAAATATTTTCTTATTTAATTTTTTTTTATTTTTCAACTTTTTTTTTTTGCTTTTTAATTTTGTTTATGTATAGTAGAATTGGAAAATAATCTTCAAAGTCAATTAATTATTGTGGATACTTAGTGAAATAAACTTAGCAGCCACAGTCATTAATGAGGTGAATTAAGTTAGTTCTAGGCCAGTATATCAACAATGACAATGAACCTTCCCATTTAGGTATGTGCATCTTGTATTGAAAAGAAACAAAACTGACCATTGTAGAGAAGCAACAAAGCTATCATTTCAAAGGTATGATAATTAAGTAGAATAGAAAAATCTAGTATCAAGATGAAATTGAAGAATGGGGGAAAGAGAATTAAAAATAATTTAAATTAAATATAATTTAATTCTCCAGAAAGAATTGTATCCTGTCTGTACTGTCATGGAGGCTCCTTCTTGTCAAGATAAAATATGGATAAAAATATTTAAGTTGTATTAAGAAATAAACGCGTATTAAGGTATTGTTCTCTTATTCTATGATTTCTACCAATTAAGGTAGTGTAAAGCGCTACATTTTGCAGAAAGAATTACCTGGTTATCTATCAGGCATAGCTGAATCCAGTAGGATTTTAGAATAATATTTATTTGTTATTAAAACATAACTATATAACTATGCTATCTCATGATTTATATCTATTATAAAGTGGAATGCTCATAATCCTATGAATGAATGAATCTATAGTCCCACAATATTGCTTTTTTGTCTGTAGGAAAGTTAGACATAAATTACTTTGCAAACTTGTCTATCAAATTTGTAATTGGGTGGATCAAATTTTTCAGGACTAAGACAAATTCTCCAATGATTTCTTAAAGCTGGGATACTCTTTCATCTATGATTAATTGAGGAATAGATTTTTTAAAAAGTTGATAGGCTTTTTTAGAATCTTAACAAGAAATGTGCTTTAAAAATGAAAGTGGTGATGATCCATATAATTTTCAGTGACATGGTAAGTATACATAAATCAGCTAGTGGAATGATAAACAAGCCCTAAGGCAATGTCTTTTGCTATTTTACTATACATTATTCCAAAACTTTGGTGAGCCTAGGATGAAATTTAGAAATTAGAACTGAAATCCCAATGCATTGTGATATTTTTAAACTAAAGTCTGATGAATTTAATAAAATACTTCAAATTTGTTTATCATTTAATATGATTGTTTAGATTGCAATAACTATTGCTACATACTGACATATAATACATGCACTGATGCAAACAATAGGACAAAGTTTTTATCTTTAAAAAAACTTTTACTGTATATCTTGTAACAAGCCACTAAAATCTTCAACAATGGATTTTTAATTCATTTTTAACAATGTTCTACATTTTACTAATTACTAAGTATTTTAAACCTATAGTGAACAATTCAGTCTATGGTTCAACAATTTATTCATAAAAAAAATGAAGCCTTGTTGTAGTAAAGGTATAAAAACATGAATGAGTTATATAGCAAGAACTAAGTACAAGTCAACACTACATATTAATACATATCTATTTGTCAATGTGGTATAATAATAATAAATCTTGAAAGACTGGATTGGAATAGTCCTAAGGATATCTTTTTAAAAAATTAAATGATATGTAACTCATTTAATAATTGCAATATTCCAGCATGACTTTATTTTTTGAATAAGAAAATCCATCAATTATTTATATTTTTGTCTCAATATGTAGTGAAAATGGAAAACAGTCTATTGGATTACATTCTTTTTTTGTTACATGACCTTTATTGTATCTCAGAAACAAGAGATAATTTGATGAACAAAAAAAATAGACACAATGGCTCTAAATGTTATAAATATAGCCATTACAAATTCAATGTGAAACAGATTTTGGTTTGCGTGAAGCATGCGATACTGCTTTGTTTAGCATCAGCATCATAAAGTGCTTCATACATAATAGACAACATCCACGACTAATTTTTAATTTTATTTTTTTCAGTAAAGTTTAAGATCATTTTCTCTTCTTCCTAAAAATATATTATTAAGTCCTAATTCCTTCAACATCCAGTGATTATCGTCCTGCTTACAAGCATTATAAATGAAAATATCATGATAACTTTAATTGTGTATGCTTTAAATTAACAGTGTTTAAAATTACGGGAAAAATAAGGAAGTGAAAAATGTTTTTCCTTTTATGTATATAAAAATAGAAATAATTATTTGCTACACATCTGAAGATTTTACAGTCTTCTCTTTCTTTGTAAACAGAGACTAAACATGAACAAATGTCTTAGAGCTATTGTTATAATGAAGTATTATTCCTTGCTTACACTCTGTGGAGAGCTAATGCCAGCCCTGCTGAGTGTGCAAACTCCTTCAAGCTCCTTTCACTCATCTAACCAAATCAGTAAACTCTTCCAATATGCCTCACTAAGCTTGCACTCTGTGGAAAAGTAAAGAGCTGCCGAATGAGTAAGAAATTGAGAAACAATTCTCTGAATCTGATAGAATTAAACTTTACGGTTCAAACTCAGTAAGAATAACACTTGGATGAATTCATTGCAAATAGCTTTAAAATGTTTCCCTGAAATATTGATTGAGGCAAATTTTGCTCTTAGAGTGAGAAAATAATTAGAGAACTGTAGCTCACAGAAGCAAATCAGCTATTTATTTACTGGGAACCAGTATTATGTAATTGTTAAGGTGTTAGAAGACATGGAAGTTTCATTAAGTGGCTTGGGGACAGCTACTTTTGCTCATATAGGGCAGAGCATAATACATAAGCTCTTGTGCCAAAGGCAGGTTAGAAATCAAATAAATAAATTTATTTTCTTTTAATACAACTTTTTGGCTCATAAAGCAAATAAAACATAAAAAACAAATTTTAAGTTAAAAGGCCCAGATTACAAAGCATATTTTTAATAAAAGGAATAAAGAAATCTTCACCTTAATCCAAAGGATCTTGGAGATTTACAACTTTTGCACTGTAAAAACATACATGCCTTGATCAAGGTAAAGTTGTTGATGGAATTTACATAGATTTTTGTAAGGCTTTTGATACAGTAGTACAGGATAAACTGCTGTTGAAATTAAACTCTTAAGGCATTTCTGGATCTTTGCACAAGTGTATTGCTGCTTTCCTGTCTAATAGACTGCAGAAAGTCAAAATAGGGAATTCACTATCTAACTCTGCATCAGTTCACAGTGGTGTTTCTCAAGGCAGCATTTTAAGTCCCACACTTTTTTGCTCTATATCAATGGTTTATGCAATCAACTTAAAAGTAATTGTATTCTTTTTGCCAATGACATAAAATTATTCCGTTCTACAGATAATTCTGTTGTTGTGCAAAGTGATCTCTGCTATGTGTCTGAATGATCATCTATTTGGCAAATAGATTTTATTAAATTTATTAATTTTGATTAATAAATGCCCCATCTTACATATTGGTAAAGTAATCAGAATGTCAAGTTTAAGCTTGGTGGCATTGATCTAGCAGATGGCCCTCACTTTGTTAAGGACCTAGGTGTACTTATCTCTGACTATCTATGCTCCAAAGTTCACTATAACAGTGTTGCTAATAAACATTAAGAGTTGTAAACTAAATTTTGTTAAGTTTTTTTTCTGGAAACATTTTATTGCTAATTAGAGCTTATAAAACCTATGCTAGACCAATCTTAGATTATAGTTGAACTGTTTGGAACTCCCACCATATATCTGGCATCAGTACTGTCATGCCCCTATCAGAGTCTGAATCTGCGGGGGAAGATGAGCTGGAACAAGAAATGCCAGACATTGAGAGGGTGGTTCCATTGGCCTTGGAGGAAACTGGGAAAAGATAGAGTCAGTCCTGGCAAGGACTCTATACCTCCCGGCAGGCAAGGAGATACAGAGGCAGGAGGAAAATGAGGGACAGAGCTCAGGAAAGGAGCCAGCACCACCCACTCCTGATCCAAGGGCTCAGTGAGTGGAGAGGAGGCGTGATCAATGCAGATGGAGCAGTCTATGTAGAGTGCCTCGCCCATCTTCACAAGGCACACCGGGAGAAGGAGATTTAAGGAGATGCTGTGGGGAGGGGCATTTGTCGGGAACAAATGCTGAGTTTCTGAAGTGTGCATGCCGACATTTGAACTGACCAATGTCAGTTGTATTTCGGTGGGCATTCTAGACTAATTACCTGGATCTTTTGTTCCTTGAACTCATTGATTTGCCCTTGATTTGCCAAATATCTCTGGATTTATTGCTGAGCAGCCTTGGTGCAGACAGCGCTGGGCTGGACTAAATGCAGGCAGAAGCTGCTTGAGGTTTGTGTGGCATTTTGTTATCATTCTGCTTGAGTCTTGCCAGAAACATAGGAGCATTTGGGGAACTTTGGAGCAATAAAGGTATGATTTGAACTGCCAGCTGTTTGTGTGATCTTGTACTGTGCCCTGGGTCATCAGAAGTACAATTGAGCAAGTTCAGAAGTACTTCACGAGAAAAGTCTTGCATTCTTTTGTACACAATAGAATTCCTTATGCTACTAGGCTCGAAATTCTCAGTTTTAGAACTTAGAACGTAGAACTGCAATACTTGTGTCAGACCTAGCTATTGCATACAAAATTATACATAGTAATGCTTTCCCTGAAAATGACTTTTTCTGTTTTAATCACAATAATAAGCACGCAAACAACCACTTTAAACTCCGTGTAAACTTGACTGTAAAAAATATGATTTCTGTAATAGAATTGTCGAAGTCTGGAGTGTCTTACCTGATTCAGTTGACTCAGCTACAAATTTTCAGTTTCAGTAACAAATTGACTTCTGTGGACCTTGCTTCATACTTAAATGGTCAGTAGAGGGAGCATGCATAAGTGCACTAATGTGCCTATTGTCCCTGTCATTGTATTTTTATTTTCTTATTCTTGTTTTTGTTCGACAAATTCCAATAAATAAATAAATAAGATGACGTCAATTTTATCTTTTTGACAAATTGTTCTGTAATTAAGCTGCCACTATATAAAAATGCTCAGTTATGTTTGAATATCCAACACTTTTTGTCCATCAAGGATATTTGGAGCACTTTCACATGCTACCTTTCCTCACAAAACAGTGAGGACCTGTAATTATTTTCATTTCTTCTGAATTAGAAATGTTTAAAAATACGCACAGATCACCAATTTGTATTCCATCTTACTATCTAATAGACTGAAAAATGGCACATTTTGCACATTCCCTGAGTTGCCATATTCTGGA
>NW_020769346.1:5400476-5428742 GCF_900518735.1 Pseudonaja textilis | reverse complement strand
ACTAGAATAACCTCATTCCTTGATGGTCCAGAAAATCTGAGAAAGTGGACTTCATTCTGCCAGGAAATTTTCATGAAGAAAAGATAGTTTCTTTTAATTTTTGCAATCAGGTATTAATAGCTGTAACCATGGGAAGAACAGGGAGAAGATACCAAACAATGTCTACAGTAATAGAAATATGAAGTTTTCAGGGTAAGGAAAGTGATAGTGACAGTGAGAGGCAAAGTACAATTGCCTTGAAACCAGGAAGCAGTGTAAAGGGAAACTGCTTAAAAAGAAAGGGACACCATCAAAAAGGAACACAGATGACCAGGCTGTACAGAATTGCATCATTTCAAAACAGGAACATTTCCTTTCCCCGGTTTTAATATAGTTGCAAATAAACAGAAGCAGTTTTAGAAGGAACAAAATTTCCATTCTTAAAGCCCATGGGCATCATGTGAGCTGGTTTTAAGACAGTAGAAAATATATTGTGCGGAAGTGAATTCTCACCTTTTATGAACCAGTTTATTTTCTTAAAACCAAGGTAGCTGAACTAGAGAAAGAAAAGTACTGATATAAACTTCTGCAACATACCAATCTCAGACTAATGGACCTTCATTTCAATATGTATGAATGGCCATTCTCCAAAAGTGACTCTGAACATTATACAAAGATTAAAATAGCAACAATGAAACATCAACTATAAGATATTACTTTTGAATATTCAGTGTTATCTCCATAAACCTATTGCAATGAACAAGGGTGTATAGAGGTTAAAGCTGGAACTGGAGAAACCAAATTCAGCACAGAAGCTGACATGTGACTTCTGTTTTGTTTTGTCCCAGTCCAATCTATCTCACACCATATTTCTTGTTGGGAAAATTTGGGCATACCAAATGTTATGCATGCCTTGACTTCCTGAATGAAAGGCAGGGTGCAAATCCAGCAAGTATATAGGAAAGAGTCTTTTTTTCCATTTTTTTGCTTCTAAGCAACCCAGTTAATTATAGCCTGAATTTACTGAATTCCCTAGCTTCATAGAACATAATAAACCATAACTGAATGAATGAATGAATTAATTAATTCTTGATTGGCCAAGTGTGATTAGACACACAAGGAATTTGTCTTGGTGCATATCCTCTCAGTGTACATAAAAAGAAAAAAATACATATGCCAAGAATCATAAGGTACAACACATTATAACATAATTGTAACATACTTGCTAGATATGCACAACATAGCATTGAAAATTGAGGTTTTTCCAAAGTGGCAGGTTCATGTATTTCAGAAATTCAAAAATGAAACTATAATTAATAATAAATCAAATAAATTCAATAACTAATACTAGACACTAATGATAAGGGGAATAAACACATCAAGATGATTTGATTGGCTTTGTACAAAAAAAAATGAAAAAACATTCCTTTTGATTGTTTTAGAAAAGATATTCCAATGAAATACTCATGAGTTATTGAAAGACATATTGCACACTTCATTAATTAACTGAAGAAATAGCAAAGGCTCCATGGCTGTGCAACATAGTCTTTTGTTACATTTGCCTTTTTTTCCTTTTTCCTAATGCAAATTTATAGAGATTATCTTGAAGAAATTATGCAGAAATGATTATTAAAAACTAAGGCATTCTTTTAGCCTGATAAACAGAGAAAACATTAGAATTACTGTAGGTTCTACCATAATTCAAGGTAGAGAATGGAAAAGGGGGAAAAGAGAAAAACCTATATAGTACTTTCGGGATTCTATTACATTAATAAAATAATTCAAATAGTAATTTGGCCACAATACCAGCCAAACTTCTGGCTTCTGTTTCCTGTTCTGGCCTACATCCAAAGGCTGGCAAAATGGAAAGAGTTTAATGGAATGTCTGCACACTTAGGAACGATCGCCCTTTGGTCCCTTATAATATCAGGTTGATTCTCTGTTGCTGTAGTAGTCTCAGAAGAGACAATGGAATGCACTATAATCTTCATCTTGCCCTCCTTTTCCAGATAGATATGCATGCCAAAGAATATTAGTTCAACAGAAAAAAGGTACATATTCTCCAAATCAGCATTTTTAAATCTTCTGTTTGGCTGTAATATTAAGTTTGCAGAAACTTTGTGCTCGCTGTAGGTATAGTTTGGAAGGAGAACAGACCGAATAAATCATACAATAATTAAGCCACAAACTAGCCAACCATACTTTTGTTTACATACCCAGCCTTAGTTGAGAAAGTATCTAGCAGGATATGAAAGTGATTGCGATTGATTTTCTGTATATCTCTGGTTTCATAATTTATTCTTAAGCATTTTGCTTAAAGTGTAAAAACATCCAATATGCTTAATACAATTTAAGGAATGAAGCATTGGTCCTACTTGAATGCATCTTCTCAAGGTGCTGCAAGAGAGTCCAGGCAACTCCATCTCCAAGCTTGAAGGATTGAGTCTGTCAAAGCTGTTAAGACCTGCCTCCGTTGCTAGGAAACCCAGCTTCGGCAAAGTCAATGAGACTGACTCCACATGTCCATATACCTTGGAAAACAAGAAAACAACCAAGGACAAGGCAAGACAAAAACAAACCCAAACAATTTTTCCCCTTTGCAAGACTGGATGGTCCAGATGATGGGACTGGATTCTCTCTCAGCACTCCAAGAAGACGTGTTCAGGTAGGACCAATGCCTCTTCTCCAAAGTACTGCTGCGAGAATCCAGGCTAGGGATATACCAAAGTGTAAAGTCCAATGGGAGGGAAGCCATCCGGTCCTGCGATCCCTGCTCTGATAGTACTTGCTGTAACACATGTCTGCCGAAAGCAGCATCGGTTGAAGCAAAAGAGTCCAATCTATAATGCTTTATAAAAGGAGAGGGAGAGGACTAAGTTGCTGCTCTGCAGACCTCTCCAAGTGAGGCCTGCATGGCCCAGGCTGCCATTGTGGCAGCATTCCTGGTAGAGTGTGCCATTATATTGCGTGGTCGAGGAAGACCCTTATATTCATAGGCTCTGGCTATATAGGACCTAATCCATCTACCCACAGCAGCCAGAGAGATCTTGTTCCCCAGACTCACCAGTTGGAATGAGACAAAGAGTGACTCCAACTTCCTGAAGAAAGCAGTCCACTTAATATATATTCAGAATGCTCTTCTCACATCCATGTCCTTTCCAACCTATGTTTCAGATTAGGACAAAAGTCTGGCAACACAACATCCCATGCCCTGTGGAACCAGGATTTTATTTTAGGTAGAAATGCAGGATCCAGTCAGGTGAAAAATACAGAGGTCCTTTCGGACTGACAGAACAGACAGTTCCAAAATACGCCTCGCTAAGGTGACATATGGTCAACTGTAGACACTGGGGATCTGGGTGGACCAGAACCCCCTGGGAGAGAGAGATCCTGCCTGGAGGAATCTTCCAGAGCTGGGCCACCAACAACCCCATGAGATCTGCAAACCAGGACCTCCTCGGACAATGCGGAGCTACAAACAACACCTGAGCCCATTCCTCCCACAATTTCCCTAACACCTTGGGGATGAGTGGCAGGGGTGGGAAGGCATACAACAGGCCCCAAGGCCACCAGCACCTTAGGGCATTGATTCCTTCTGCCCTTAGGGCTGGAAACTGGGAGTAGAACCTTGGCAGTTGAGCATTTACCAGACTGGTAAATAAGTCTGCGACTGAAATAAAGATGGATGGAGCCGCCACTCCATGTGGTCCATCTTTGTCCTGCTCAACCAGTTGGCTTGAACCCTGTCCATTCCCAAGATGTGATCTGCCTTTATGGCCAGCAGATGCCATTCTTCCCAGAAGCCTAACCTCTTGGCCTCTCTCATGCGAGACCTTGAGTGAATCCCCCCTGTCAATTTATGTGGGCTTTGGCTGCAACACTGTCCATGAGGATAAGGACATGAGCCTCTTCCACACTGTTCTGGAATTGTCTGAGTGCTAGGAACACCACCCTCAGTTCTAGCCAGTTGATGTTCCAACCTCTGTCTGTGTGAGTCCACTGACCTTAAGCCATTTCCGAAAGGAGGTGAGCATCCCAATTGAATAAGCTGGCATCTGTTGTTACGGTGAGGCAATGGGGCTCCCAGAACAAACACTCACTGCTCATTGCCGGGGATAACCACCAAATCAGAGACCTGATCACCTGGGGTAGGGACAGTGACTCTAAGGAGTGGCTCCTGCTTGCTTTCTGATATGACAGGAGGAACCATTGCAGAGCCCTGGAATGGAGCCAAACCCAGGGAAATATGTTGAGGCATGATACCATCTTCCCCAGGAGCCTTGACAAGAGGACCAAGGTCATTATTCTCTTCTTCCTTATCTGTTTTGCCATCACCTGTAAGCTCATCAGGCAGTCCTGGGAAAGAAAAACACTGCAAGAAAGGGTATCTATTACTGCCCTCAGATGCAACAGCCAGACCTTTTTTTTAATGTTTATGGAGAACCTGTGGGCCTGCAGGACTTAAATGGTGAATTGCAGATCTTCCCTGGCTTGGGGTTCTGAAGATAACTGGACTAATAAGTCATCCAAATAACATTGCACTCTCACCGGGAGAGATCGAAGGAAGGCTGCCATGACTGCCAAAATCTTGGTGAAGACTCTTGGAGCTGATGAAAGACTGAAAGGAAAGGCTCTATATTGATAATGCTGACCCTTGTAATAAAACTGAAGGAACCGACGGTGAGGAGCCCAAATGGAAATTTGAAGGTAGGCTTCCATCAAATCGATAGAGGTGAGAAGTCACCATCCCAAGTGCTCTGAAGGGTGGAACTCAGTGACTGCATCTTGAACTTCCTGTATGCCACAAAGGTGTTGAGACGTTTAAGATCCAGGATGGCTCTCCAGTCCCCCGAGGCCTTGGGTATGATAAAGAGTTGGGAGTAAAAAAACCATCCCCCATTGACTCTCTGGAACCACCTTGATTGCACAGAGGTCCACGAGGGGGCATATGGTGGCTTCCATTAGGGCCTGTTGAGCTTTGTCCTGAGAGACCAGACAAGGCACAAAAAACCTCAGGGGCATAAATAGGAGCTCTAGTGAAAATCCGGCTCTTACAGTCCGTAGTGATCCCCTCCCATCAATTGGCAAATTGGGTCAGCCAGCCCCCAATGGGAAGGGAAGTTGAGCAGTCACTTAGAGTGTCAGTAGGGATGACCCACTCCATCTCAAAAGAGCCGTTTATTTGAAAAAGGTTGTCTGCTCTGGCCTGCTCAGACTGCTGGTCCTGTCTAGCCCCGTAGGGTTTCTGAGAATGGTGAAATTAGTGGCCACAGTCTTCTCCTGCAATTGATGTAGCCATCTTAAAGATGCCCTAATGTCAGTCTGTGCTCCATTCAAAATCCAAGAAAGAAATACTCAGACTCCATAGATTAGAGCAAAGTTTTTTCTTTTACTGAAATTCAAAGTGGAAGCTACAGGTAGAATTCTGAATCTAAGAAATTAGGCGCGCAGATCACATATACAAAGGGGTGAAATTGATCCCACTCCCCAAAGTCCAAAATCTTCCTCCAATAAAAAGTTCTGAATGTGATCATGTGGGCATCTGCAGGTGGTGATGAGGCTTCTGTCCATTGACCTTGACATATTTTGATAAAATTTAGCAGTTGCGCAGTAGAAAGACAGTTGAGCAAGGAAACAGAAACTTAAGAACAAGAATTTCATACTCCCCCTCCTCCTTCTCATTTACAGCACAGGAATGTAACACCTCCAGCTTTCTTCCCTTCAAATCCCCCCCTCCCCCCGTTACTAATGACAGCTGAAAGATGCAGAGCAGTGAGAAAGATGCAGTGAGAAAGATGCATAGCAGCAGAAGAAATCTTGAAGGCTGACACCTGGTAAAGAATGAGGCCGCTATGGATGCTGTCACTGCCCAAGTAGCCGCCTGATGCAAATGCTGAAGAATCGGTCTTTTTGTCTTCGGCGCCTTCTCCTACTAAGATCATTTGGTGGAAGAGGAGACCAGAGCAACCACAGGTGCATCTACATAGGCAGTTGAAGAGCTGAATCCATATCAGTGCTTACACTGTAAAATTTTTGGTCATTGTTACCAAGGAAGGGATCCGGGGTGGGATTCAAATTTTTTAACAGCTGGTTCTGTGGGCGTGCCTAGTTGGTGGGCATGGCTTGGTGGTCATGTGACTGTCTGGGGGTGGTCAACTCAACATCACTGCCTCAACATTGAGGCAGGCATCACCTCGCCTGGCCTCTCATGACTGTAGGGATGCTGCAACAATCGTAAGTGTGAAAAATGGTCATAAGTCACTTTTTTCAGTGCCACTGTAACTTTGAATGGTCACTCCACACAAGCAAAGTACCAGAAAAGGAAGAAAAAAAGCTCCAGAGAAGTTCCAGAGACAGGAAGTCTAGTCCTGCCAAGAATGTAATAAGGGTTAATGGAGAGGCAGTTTCTGTAATCAACACAAGAATGTTTCCTTCCTGCCTTCCTTATAGGATTAGGCCAGAATTTCTTCTGACAACCAGTTCTCAGAACTACTTAGAATGTTAACAACCGGTTCTAGAGAATAGGTGCGAACCTGTAGAATCCCACTCCTGGAGTGATCTGATGTTGGAGTGGTGCACTGTTTGTACCACTCCATGAGTGGTATGACGTCCAGGAACAACTTTGGTGATGGGATAACATCCATCTGCATAGTTGGCACTTCAAAAGGAGTGTCACAAGGAGCAGAAATCTTCTGAACTGCCTCTGTGCTGGAAGAAGACCCCATTTGGACAGCACTCTTAGTCTTAAATAACTGGGATTTGAATAATGTTGGGCGGAAAAGGCCTGTGAAGGCAGATAATTCTGGTTTAAGGCCCTCATCCTCAGAAATATCCTGATCTTACATTTCACCTTCTTCTGAAACTGAGAATCCACTGTGCTTTGATTGCCCCCTTACAGGATGTTCCTTTAGGCCTTTAGGTCAAAACTGACTTCTGATAATCTGCCATCTTCACGGTAATGAGAGTAGATGGAAGGGTTTCTGCTCAGGCATTGAAAACCTTCTGCAAATTCCTGCCTGATGTTTTGGGAGATAAGTTGTCTGATGGCAGGGGCAATGTCTTCCTACTCTGTGTGAAGGCCTGCAGCAGTAGGAGTATATAAGGCCTCAGCAACAAGTCTTTCTAGGGATAGATTATTACCAAGTACCACCAGCCGCCATTGCTGTTGCTATGGGCCGAAAGGGAGATTTGCTCCCTTCCAAAGTAGGTAGAATGGCCTGTTCCCTTGCGCCATCTGGAGACAGATTCTGGCAACTAGGCCTCTCTCCTTGAGAAGTTGGAGATCGAGGGGAGAAATTGTGGAGGGAAATTTCCTGAACTTCTAAAATGGAAGAAACTGGTTTCTGTTTCTTCTTCTCCTTCTGGCTTCTGGAGATGAGCTTCTCCAGGGCCCTGTGCTTTCTTTTTTCTGCTCTGGATGGCTTCTAAAGGCAACAGCTTTGCCTTTAATTTTTTGCTGCTCCTCTGGCTGCTGCCTGGAAGGTTGAGACCACCCTAGAATGGTTCCTTCTTTCAGGGTCTTACTGCCACTGGGCCTATCTATATTCAGTTAATTCACTGAGGAGCCTGCCCTGGTTCACCCAGTAGGCCTGTTTGCTGGGCACAAGTCCAGGAAAAAAGGAGCCTTTCAACTGGGCCTTCTCCACTTTGAAATGGAGGCCCACCACCCATCCTCACTCACCATTACTCAATGGCTCCTGATTCTTCTATGCAAGTGATTGCGCTGCCAGATGCTGCCACCAGAAGTCTGCGGCCTTGGCTGCCTAGGCTCACGGCTACTCCAGCTGGTCCTGCAACAAGGCATGGTATCAACCGTGGCATCTGTAGGCTGCAGCTAAGCCTACCACAGCCTGATTCCTGTGGAGTGGTGTTCCTACACCTTGTTGCCAGGCGCTAGCCTTGTGGCTATGTGCTTAAGCCAGAAAGGTCCTGCGTGGCAATGAGGGCAGAATGGAGCAGAAGCCCGTCATGTCCGTTTCAGTGGTGGCTCTACTTGAGGTTTATGGAGCCTGCTTGTTGAATTTGAGGAAAAAATGAAGTCCTATTAAAACGTTATGTTTGAAAAGCTGGGAGAGCTGAAGCCAGACACGTATAGTAAGGGGCTGAGTAGAATCTGGGTTTCCTAGCAACAGAGGCAGGTCTTAACAGCTTTGACAGACTCAGTCCTTCAAGCTTGGAGAAGGAGTTAACCCTTGCCTGGACTCTTGCAGCAGCACTATGGAGAATAAAATGGTTTTAATAATGATCACATGAGTTAACTGTGACAAAATATAGCAAGTTTAAATATCTTTGATGAGTAAATGGCTCAGTGAGTTGCAGCCAATATACAGAATGGAAGCAACTCTTCTCTATCCACCTTCCTTGGTGTTTCCATTTCACTCATTATGCACTCAAAGCACAAGTAAGATGCTGCCCTTAGAGCATCTTTTGTTATCACTGTGATTTTCTATCTCTATCTGACATCAACTTCGGATAAAAAATTCCATTCAAGTTTAGATCAGTTGTGGCATTCAAGTTTTACTACCAGTTCTGTGGGTGTGGCTTGGTGGGTGTGGCAGGGGAAGGATACTGTAAAATCTTTCGTCAGAGGTGGTATTTGCTGGTTCTCCAAACTATTCAAAATTTCCACTACTGGTTCCCCAGAACTGGTCAGAACCTGCTGAATACCATCTCTGATTTAGATGCAATGGTAAGCCACTAGTAATTTCCATTAATAGACAACAGATTCTGACCTGTATCTTGATAAATGTCCTTCTCCCTATTATTTCCCTGAAAACTGGTGTGAGCGTTAGATAACAGAGAAAGTGCAAGTTGTTAGCAAAACATGAATGAAGCTAATGACCGAATTGAGAAGAGAAAAAGGTAAAGCAGATACTGACTTCTTGTTGAATCCACTAATCTGGGACTCCTCCTTCCTCTTACTAATGACATAGCATGCCAGTGTCTCAGCTAACTACTTTGGTTGTATTTTACTTCTTATTGATACTTAGAAGAGTCCAACTGCTGCTCCGATCAGAAGGATATTAGAAACAAAGTTGAAAGACAACTTATCCAGATCAAGGGAGAGAAACAGAAATTTTAAAAACTAGACCAAGGATTGTATTTAGAATTCACATACTGCACACAGCCATTATAAAAGAAGTAACATGTGCCTCATCTTAACCTTCACTACATGTAGTATGCTTTTACAATTTTTTTTACATGCATCCCTTTGCCTGGTAGTTGCTAGAACTTCTCATTATAGGTGTACACTCTTTGCGACTGAAAGATACTTCCTCTAATCTGAATAACTATGGGAAGCTGAAAGAAGCAGGAAACAGGTGTTCTTTTGAAAACTGCCCTAGTATTTATTACTGATTCTGTAAGATGTGTAATATAGAACCCACAGATTCCTTCAGTTATGGAAACCTGCTTTCACTTTCAGTTTTGGACTTTAGGTAATTTTTTTTTTTAGTTCTTAGTTGTACTCTCTTTTATTTTTAGAGATTCCAAAGTAAATCTAAACTTCGATAGAAGTGTCATCTCTACCTCAGACTAATTTTTCTACACAATTTATTTTGTGGCAAGGTTGTGTTTCTCCCTTCCAGTAAGATATTCTTCGCTGTATCTGCTTATGATCTCTTTACTTCCAAGGTCTCTTCCAACTCTGTTATTGTTGTTTCTTTTTTTATGAGAAGATGTAAAACCAAATCCCCTTCTCTTCCAATGATTCTTCTCAAAATCACTATTTTCCCAGTGTAACAATTAAGTTTCAATTACTGCTTGGTGACTCACTGCAGATCATTCTTTCTGTGCCAAATTTATATTGGTTTATCCTATTCAGGTCCTTCTTTTTTTTCAAACAAGGATTTCTTACAAGCAATGTGTTGCCCAAGATAGATAAGACTCCTGGCATTCCCCATCTTCCCAGCGCACTTTAAAAAATAATCAGTGAACACTTGTAGTAACACAGTTAAGATCACATTTAATTCAGTCTTCATATTATAAGGGAAGATTAATGAATTCCCGGAATCTCTTTATTGAATGTGGGATGTACTCAAATTTACCAAGTACCAAGTTAAAACCCAAGTTAAACTGAGAGTTCTAATCTGGCAGCATTTTTTATGCATTTTTTTGCTCTAAATAAGCATCAAAGCAAATACAGGTGGTCATCAGGTTATGTACTTAGTAGCTTGAAGATGACAGATGACCCTTTCAAAATTAAAGCTGCTGCAGAATTCCCAATCATTCACTCTTATAACTGACTACAAAGATGCTGCAGTCTGGTTCTCTTTCCCCACCCACACCCCAAATCCCACTCAATCTTGGTTTATATAATATGATGAGTTTTAAATCATGGTTTACAATTTACAGTAGCTACTTCACCCCACAAAACTATATTTGTATAGAGTGTGAACCAAGCCAATGTTGATGCATACATAAAACTGTTTATTTTTAAAAGGAGTATTTTAGTTCATTTTATGAATGATGGCATCTTCTATTGTATTCTCAGTACATATTCCTAACATAGTTGTCTCTACTGATTCAGCATCAAAGTTATCAGGGTAACTATTTTCACATACTTAATCTGTTTGTGAAAATAAAAAACAATCTATATTGAGTCACAAAAGAAGGATAAAATTATATCTCTTATGACTTTACATATGAATTAAACTGAAAAAAAAGTGTTGGGACAATTATTAAAACACAAAATTGAATACTTTAAAAGTTGAATAGCAACAATTACATCTTTCTTCCCTTTTTAAAAATATTTTTCTCATTCCCCCTCCTTCCCACTAAATTATTTTAAGAAACCCTCCTCCACTTCCTGTCTCCTAATAGCACATATTTTTGACACAGCTGGATATGTAAATCATAAGGGAACATTTGGTAATGATAAAGATACTATAATGCACAATATTTCAGTATGACAATTGCAGCTGGGTTTCAACCAAAAACCAGAATATGAAAAAAAATCTGATGAGATACTTGGTTGATGCAGAATTAATTTCTCTTGCTATGAAAATAACATTTTTTTTCATGAAAAAGGAAATTAAAGAGATGGGTAAGTTTCTTCCAATCATGTTAAAGTGATTGAGATAAAGGCTAAGCTATACCAAAAAAACAAAACAAGAAAGATTTCTCAAGACAAATCAAATTTTTTCTCTATTCACTCAATTTAGCATTCTAAAACCTTTACAATTTAGTGAACATTTGAAATTTTTAAACACTGAAGGCAAAAATTATGAGGAAGCAATATAGTGTTCAAAGAAAGAACTGGTGGAGGAGAAAAGGTAGTCATAGTAGAACAACTATTACCTGGGTGGGATCCAACCGGTGTAACTACCGGTTTGGTAATTTTACATTTTGCTGAGCGAGCGTATATATCATCGTCATCTGGCTGCCTGGACAACTGAGCAGTGCTGCGCACAGGTGTGCAGCAGTTGAAAAAGCACAAAGCAGCTGCAGTTGAAAAAGCAGGAAATAAAGGTCAGGTAAGAGCCCAGGTGGGCAGGTGGGCCAAAACAGCAGCAGACATAGAACCGGTTCTATGTATGCTCTCTGTTTGCTGCTTTTCATAGCAACCGGTTTTACAGAAGTGGACAGAACCAGTAGAATCCCACCCCTGACTATTACCTCTAATTTGTCTAATTGATTTGGCATGTTGAAAGTTGGCTGGGAAGGTTGCAAATGATGATCTCAGTACCCCAGGACATTGCAACCATTGTAAATACTTGTCAATTGTCAAGCAAATTTTGATCTTGTGAGCATCAGATACTGTGAGAACTGACTGTAAAACACATTTTTCTCAGTACCACTGAGTACCAACTTTGAATAGTCATTAAATGAACAGTTTAATAGAGGACTACCTGTACTCTAGATTTCAGCATAAACACTTTTGCATATTTAAATATTCAGGTATGTGTTTCTTTAAATTCTGGCTTTCTACGCATTGTATAAATAATGGCTGTATTAATTCTTGGGAATCTAAATGCTTGTTTATTTAAAGCTTATAATTAAAAAATCATGAGAATAATATGATAGAAGAAGTGACATGAGACAGTAACTTAAATTCATAGAACAGTACAAAAATGGAAAGAACATCCATTAATAATGATTGAGATTGTGACGATTTTTTCCTCATTGATTCTTCTGAGCCTTTCAAGATTCTGCATGTTTTTGATCAACTATGTGTATAATCAGTGAGCTAAATATACCTTTTGCTACCTTCCTTTTTCAATTTCTATCTTTTAATAAATATTGTTTTCTTTAATAAAAAATACCTTAATTAAAATTTCAGAAAAAGAAAATAGACAAAAAGATAGAAAAAGACAACACTTCTTTCAATCCCAACAAGTATAATCAACATTAACAACTTATCTTAAAATATAATAAATCACCTCTTCATCCCATATTTCATCCCATTTTTATAAGCCCATCTCTACAAACTCATATCTCCATATTAATCAGCAAAAGTTCAGTAAGAATCATCAAAAATAACAGCATAATTTATTTACTAAACACATTTTAATGCTTCTTTTTACATTTATATCTCCATTTTTAGTTAAACAAATTCTTCATATTTCATTTTTTAAAATCTCAAGTCTAATCCCAGTCAGAAAAACAATTAAACCACTAAACAGCCATTATTTTAATCATGGTCAAATAATCAGATTTTATATACTTTCTTCTTTCTCTCAACAGTCTTTAAATTCCTTTAAGAAAGTTCTAACATCTGCCTTCTCATAGTCTCTTTATCTCTTCTATCAAAATTCTTGTCACCTTTATCAGACCTCTTTTGGAACTCCATTACAGCAACTGTAGCAAATTCCTCAACGAAAGAAAATCATCCACATTGCTCTTTATAATTTGCACATCATTTTTTAAAATGTTTTAAATCCACTTGTGTAGAAGAATCAGAGAAAGGAATTAAATTAATAAGGCATCAGTTTAGAGTCCTTGCATAGCCATAAAACAATTAAGCCACCCCCAATGCCACTGACTTTCCTAAGCCTACCCAGGTTAGTTGAGAAGATTCCTGTGCATAACATCATTTATCAAATTATCAGTTGGAGTTTGTTCCTCTTCAATAATACCTTCTAATACCAATATAAATAAATAAATGAATAAATAAATAAATCTCAAAGACTTCCTACATCCATTTAGTAAATATTTCTTTTAAGATAAGTAAGCACCAGCTGCCTTCTTAAGTCCCACCTTCAAAGTCATTTTTTATAAACAAGAGAATTTTCTGAAGAGAAAGGATCATTTCCATTAAGTTCAGAGTCTTAAATCAAATTCATATGAGCTCTTAATCTGTTTAAAACTTTTTAAAGCCAATAATAATAATCTGAAACAACACTTTGCTGTATATTCCCAAAAGAAAATTGCTACAAAATTTTAAACTTGTATTTTCCTTTCTTAATAGATTAAAGAATTCATCCAGAAAAGGCAACCAGAGTTGCAGTTTTGAAGTATTTCAGTCTTTTAACAAGAAGGTTTTTTTTCAAAGTAAACACTGAAGTGATTTTTAAAATTTGGTCATTTTGAGACTAGGTAATGGCTTAATTAACATTATCTGAACTCAGAACAATCCTGTGGCTCCTGGCTTTTTGCAAGACACTACAAATAAATCATTCACAAAAATGCCACAGCTGTCCAGAGTACATTATGAATAATTTAATATTTTTTGTTTCATTGCAGAGAAAATTTTCCACAGTCCAGATCCAGCATTGTGTCTTTCAGCACTAATGTCTCTTATTGTCCAGTTCACCATTCCTCGGCAGATATAGCTCCTTCCTTCTTTCCTTTCTTCCTTCCAAGCTGTTCCACTGTTCCTTCCACTGTTCCACACAGGCAGATACATAAATGTCAAGCCCTAAATTGACATATGTGTAGCCATTTTAGTTAGGCTTAGTATATATTCTTTTTCTTACTTTTTCTGTGGCAATCATTGGGGAAGGGTTTCAGGCTTGCCACATTCCTAAGTGGGGAGGAGTGGAGATAGAGTTGTTTAGGCTAAGTGATTTGTCTTCCCATGGGAAAATGAGCTGTCCGTGCTTAGGCCCCTTGAGGTGGAGATTTATGAGATCAAGCAACATTGAATTACTTCTATTGCATAATGTGACTTTTGGGGGTTGTATCAGATCAGGAATTACCATGGACTTTGCCAGTTTGATTTTTCCTAAATAAAAAAAATTGCCTTGGAAGATGGAGTTTGTTCTTTTCTTTTTAAATGGATTTCATCACTTAAAAACCTGACAATAAAATTGCTTTCTATATAGATGTCTACTGTAAGAAAATAAGATTACCAGATAACTGATTTCCCATTCATGTCAACACTTTTTCCTTGACAGCAGGAGCAAAATGAATTATAATTGGCTTCTTCTGTTTCTTAATTTCAAATTTAATCTAAATATGAATTCCTGGAATTCCTGAGTGGTTTTCCTCTAAAATATTAATCAAGACCATTGATTATTTATTTGTATGTTTATATTAACTGCCTGCTGCCTATCTATATAAAACTATGCAGCTACCTATGACCTAGCTTTTTACCTCACAATATTCCCAGGATTCAATTTTACCTGGGGCTTGTTAAATAACAGTGCCTGAATTTAGAAGTAATGCTAAGCCAGAAAACTATTATTTTTAAACAACAGTGACTAGATTCTCATATTTCAGCAAGCTATGTTGAAATAACCATTTTAACTTTCCATGAGTTATGAATCCAACCAATTGGTGTAGGGTTTTGTACATGAAAATAGAGTCGGGGGTGGGGTGGGGGAATGAACTCATTGATTTCTTATAGGGAGATCAACAGTTATCATAGTTTAACAATTCAAACGTAATTCTCAAAAGACCTTATCAGGAAAGAAGAAAAACACCACATAAGTCGCTCCTTACTCAAAAACTGTATAGAGGCCAGTCTAAAATAAGAGGTGTAAGAATAAGATTTCAGAGAACACATCAGAGTGACTGACATATCAGCTTTCCTTTGCCCAATTTGCTTATGATACAAATCAATTTGGAAAACATTCTTACAATGGCTTACATTATAAATCATTGCAACTAATGCTAATATTCTGACACAAATGAAAAATGGTGTTGAAGAAATGATTGACAAAAAAACTACCTATCTTCAATGGTTTCAGCATGTCCCACACATTCCAGCATAGTGGGCATACTCCAGAACCCTTCCTTAAAACAATGTCATCTGATGAATCAGAGAAGGGTGCCTTCTCTGATTCTCTTCTCTCTGGCATCTCTTTTGCAGAATTATCCCAACCTATTCCTCCCCCATCCAGGATTTTTAAATTTTAGGAAACCTATTAAATTTTAACTTTTCCATTAGGCACTATTGCCGGAATATTCATCCCATGACATGTATCCAACTGTGTGTTTTGTATTTTGTCCACCCTGGCTGAGAAAAAATGGTTAGAATAGTATTTTTGTAGTATGAAAGTAATAATATAGGAATTTCAGAATAGGAAGTAAAAAAAACAGATTAATTGTCCTTCTGGATTGTTTAAACAATAAATCAGGGACAGATGTACAAAATTTAAAACTAGTCTTCATATAAATCAATAACAAGGAATTTATTTCACTAGGCATTTTTCTTCTAGCAAGGACTCTGCAGGATGTCAAGGATTGCTACTCTTATGTATTTTGTATCTATATCTTATGTATTTTGAATATTATACAAATGTAAACATTGTATTTGAAGAGAAAGAACAATATTTCATTTAAAAAATGCTTCTACAAGAGAAGTATTTTATCACTGGTCATTTTGGGGTCTTCCTTATGTTTTTTTTTTCTAAAGTGTTGAAGCGCTTATTAAACATTACTAAGAACTTTGTGTTCTATTTTTAATAAAAGTTGATATCACAATTTATCAGGACATTCCAAAAGACTTGTTCCAGTTTCCAAGGTTTACAAAAATTTTCTAAGGAACAGACTGCAGATTAAGCAACAAGAATTTTAAGCTTCCATATTAGGACAAATAAAAGTTCAACCAACACTTCACCATTCAATATCCATAACCCTTTGAATCTGAACAAAGAAACTTTGTTTCTTGGTTATCTATTTTACTTAAATAAGGACTTTTTTGTTATAGAAAATATAAACAAGCTAATTTCTTAAATTTCTTCCTAAATTTGTATGTCAATCAACCCAATTCTATTCAGAAAGGAACATAATTCTTTTTTTTCCAGTCCTGTCATTTTACATACAAATTCCTCAGATATCTGCTTAAAATTTGCCACATGTTCATCATCAGAAGATACATTTTTATATATTATTATATTCTGTCTCAAAAAGTAATGGGTACTTTAAAGGTTTCTATATCCTGTTTATCTAAAAGGAATACTCTATAATACAGTAAATGAAAAGAAAGATTATATGGAAAAAGTTATATATTCAAGAATTGGTATAATATCAACTATGAATACCAATTTACACTGAAGTTCTAGAGCATATATGTCTAAATTTTTGGCTTGCCTGGGCCAGTTGAGTGAAGATACAAAATTAGTCAGTGTGTGTGGGGGGTTGTGCGTGTGTGCATGTGCGGTGAAGACATCCTCCATCAACAACAGATGTTACTTCTGAGAATGTGACCAGAAATATAGTTTGGGCATGTTTGCAAATTTAGGCATGCTCTTTATCTCTGGCCACTAAATAGTCTCCCACAAAATCATTTTTTATTCAGAATTTGCCCTTTAAATTAGGGCTCTGTTACAAAGTTGCTTTCATATTCATCAGCTCCTCATTTCCTACATCTGAAACCATTTTTTTCAGGCTTTTCAAGAAAGTAAAGAAGAAGGGATCATGCTTCAACAATTTTGTTTGGTGAAGAATAGTGAGTATTCTGCATGGTTTGATATTAGCACTTTTGTTGTAATGAGGAGGCAGTTGAGTTGTTTGATCATGAACAACTGAATCATGATCTTTATTGGAGTATAGTCTTGTATTTATATACATTTTTAGTTATCCTCCATCACTGGTTAACTTTGGTTACTGCTTAACTTTCGTTACTTTTTAGTACAGTAATCCATACAATTAATTATCTCTAGTTAAAGTCTAACATATGTTTTCTCCCCTCTCTAATCCTCCTTTATCCATAGATTAGTGACTTTGTTTGACTGAGTTGTATTTGCTTGGAAACATTCTTTATCTGAGGTTTGCCATCTGAGATTGGAACATTCCTGCAATTACAACTTTACACACTTTGAAATAGGATTGCTGCAGATCTTTACCATTAGAAACAGCAGGATTGCTTTACTTCACTAAAGTGCTTTGAAAATAAGGAGGGATGTTGAACTGGGCTGTTGATGCTTATCGGTGTAGGTAATAGGGAATGTCCTTAAAAGATAGGCAGAAGAGCTGCTATCAAAATATCAGTCAGTCAAAGAGCTGTGTCAGTAGCAGAATTGTAGAGAAAACATTGCAGACAAGAGGCTCCTTGTTGTTGTTTTTTTAAGAAAAGGTAATTTTAAAAACTTTTAAAATATTTTTATTGAAAGTTTTAGTTACAGCAGTAAAACATAATCCAAATCAAAAAAGAAAAAAGAATGCAAAAAAAGAAAAGAAAGAAATCCCATTTCCTTAAGAAAGCAACTTCCCACCCTCATTATGACAGATATAAACAATTACATATCTTCACCTCCTTTTAATTAACAAATATAAAACTTTTCATTTCATAACTCATTTAAGCCAATAAATACTATTTTTTCTAATTTGCTTGGCAAAAACCCCAAATAGAACTCTAAAATAATAATAATAATTAACATATATAAAATTCAACATTCCACATTTCAACTCTTAACCATAAGCAAAATCCCATTTAACAGACATAAAATGGTTCTCATATTATAGTTAAAGTAGTTAAAGTAAAGTTTAACACAATGAAGAAGTGCCATTTTTTCTTTAAAAAAGGAAAATATCACTCACACAAGAGCAATGGTAGGCTTAAATATCATGTTAACAAATGCACTACATATTTTTCCATTCCAAATGCCAACAATTCCAAAGAAAACCACCCCAAATAGCAACATATCCCTTTCAGTTAAATATTCCATATCTCAACTCTTAACTGTAAACAAATCCACATTCAGCAAATATTTTAAAAATCCCTATAACTTAATATAAACAGAAAACTGAAATGTAGCATAACAAAGAGGAATAATTTAATGTAACATAACAAACAGGGATAATTTAAAAAGAACAAATTCACAAATGTTTAAATAAAAAGAATGATAAATACCAAGCCCATTTAAAAGTTTAGGATTATATTTGGATACATTAGGGAAAACTGTAAGGGGGAAAGCTTAAACACTATATTAAATGTAAGCAAATCAAATGCACGTTTGTTTCAAATCCATATATTGGCAAATCAAAAAAAAAGTGCCCCAAATATTAACATGTCCTATTTTAATGCTGGCTAAATTACAGTAACTGATTATATGTTTCCTCTTTTTAAATAAAACAATTTTGTTCCAATTACTATCTGGTATCTCTTATAGGGAGAGATAAAGATATCACTTTTCAGAGCCTAGTGTTTTTGTTTCTCTCTTTAGTCTGGATCAATCCAACTGAACATGGTTTAAAATTTTTGTTGTTAAGAAAACAATGCATTTTTCTCATTTTATTTTTGCAGGTGAAGGGTGAAAAAGTAGTGAAGCCAGCCTTTTTGGTCCCTTTTAAAGTGATGGCAGCAGCTTCTCATGTCCTCCTTCATTTTAGCCATTTGCTTTCATTTTTGGCAGTAGCATCTATTTCTGCTCCTTTTGATAATTGACTGTTCTCTATTATTATTTTGACATTTCTCTATTATCATATTCTCAACAAATTTAAGATAATGCCCAACATGAATATGCAATCAATGATTGATGCTATCAATCAAGTACCTGAATGTATAAGGTAGATTTTTAGACTATTGGTGGTAGAACAGTAAGTTTCACAATATCAGCAAACTCACTAAGATGTAATGGAATATTTTAAGTTTTTGAGAAAATCACCAGACTGATTTGTCATGTACTACTCAAACAACTAGTATTGCTAGGGTGCTCTCAAAAATTTTTAAAAAATTTTTTTGGCAACACCTGATTTAAAGCTTAATTTTTAATCACTATTTTTACATTTCATCTAGCTATTTTTAAAATCTCTGATCCCACATGGAAAGCACACTTTTCCATTTTTTTATATTTGGGACAATTTAGGGATGTTTTGGCATTGATCATTTATACAGTGCCTAAACTTTAGACTTAGTCTTTATTATATCTATTTCATTATATCAGGACTGAATTACACAAATTCAAGGATAACATAAATAACCTCATATTTTAAACAACAGAATAAATGAGAGCACTTTTACTTTAAATTCAAAAATATTTCTGCTGGAACTGATATTAATAATAGTAATAATAATCTGAATGTGAAAATAGTCTGGATATGACATTGATAGATTAACAGAAAAATGACAGCATTTTTGATAATGTATTAGAAACACACGTTGGTTATATTACTTGATTTTAAAAAGAATACTGTCCTGCATCAAAGTAACGTCTTCTCTAAACTTCTTTAAAATTGATCTGACTGATGACAGGAGGTTGTGAAATGAGAGTTGGAAATATAAAGAAATAAAATGTTGGTGTCCCAGAGAAAGAATTTAGCATTATATCAAAAGTCAGAGCGTGTGCTTTTTCATGCCTTTTTTCCTTTACTTCCCACTATTTGGATGGAGCATTTCCTCTTGTCATTTCAACTATAGAAAAATCCATCTGCAACAGAAGCAAAGGTGGAGTGATATCAGAATTATACCAAAGAAAAATACAGTGTGGTTTTATTAGAAATGGAACTGTAATCAATATCAGTTCTCTGTTTGTAATCAATATCAGTTCTCAATATGCAAAGGTATTTTATTTCTACATTGGTTTATTAAAAAATACTGGCCATAAATTCACATTTATTTTAATTTTTTCTTAATATAAGTGACATAATGCTTGACTTTTCCAGGTTCATGAAAAAAAATTAAGGCTATAAAAGAAAATGAGCCTAACTGTAGATTAAATACAAATTGGAACCATTTGTTCTTTTTGTAGTATTTCTGTGTTAGCATAAACATTGATTGTTTTAGTTGTATATACCCTGTAAAAATAAAAGATTATATATTTCTTAATTTAATTGGCCAGCTCTTTAGAAAACATTTATAGACAGACTATGCAGTTATACTAACAAGCTTGCTAGAAAAAAATGCCTTAAGCAAAAGGGGCCGGATTCCATTATTAATATGAAACCAATGTGTTAATTGACAATTAAAATGGAGAGAGATAGTTTTCTGTCTTTGAAAAAGAAAATTAATACAAAGCAGGCCTTGAGCTGCACAATATTATAAATATTAAAAAATATCAGAATTGTCACAAGAGAGGGTGTGATTTCTTGTTAATTTTAGGTATATACCAGTCTGTGCCCAGATATACTCATAAAAAGCTATCATTATGTATGACTATAAGAACCCTATAGCTGTCAGGGGAAGAATAATTTTTAATTTCTTGATTCAGGGATGTAACAGCAATTTCCCACAGTGCATAAACTGTTTCTCTCCTGTGCTGTTTCCAGCTGTTCTTCAAACCAACGGTAAACAATAACTGCTCAGATTGCAGTGGGTTTAATCAAGAAGGCCCAGATGATGCTCAGTCTGGATTTTAGCCAGAGAAAGACTTAGTTAGCCTAGTTCCCATATTTATGTATGGCATGTCTAGGAAACCTAGTCAGTATATGACATGAATGTGAGTCACAGTGGCTCAGTGCAGTACTACAGGCTATTTCTGTTGACTGCTGGCTGACTACAATTTGGCAATTCAAATCTCAGCCTGATCAAAGTTGACTCAGTCTTCCCTCCTTCTGAGGTGGATAAAACGAAGACCCAAATTGTTGGGGACAATAACTCTGTAAACCACTTAGAGAGGGCTGTAAAGCACTGTGAAGCGGTATATAAGTCTTAGTGCTATTGCTTCTGCTATATATATAGTGCTCAAGTACATATACAAATAAATGTTAAAATAAACCCACAAAACAACTCTTTTAATAAACATGCCCAATAAATTAAAGGAAAAAAACACTACTGTAAAATTACCATTTCTTATCTTTTAGAAAAAGTTTCATCTTTCTTGCAGCTTACTAATCTATTCAACTTGTACAGAATTTTCTGTTTCTTCAGAACTAAAATATATATTTGAATAATGTGATACTTCAACCCCAAAAAGATTCAGGGGAGCTTTTATTTATGCAATGCCTATTACAAATACATAATTCACTTACTGGATTTACTATAATATAATTTTTACTATAAAATAGCTGCATTTGCACAAATTCAAAACAATGTAGAAAAGTCTAGAGATACAGTTTCCTAAAGTATTCAGAAAATTAAAAGTTATTTCATAAAATCCATAAAAATGCAATTTGGAGTCAGCTAGAAGATTGATTGGTTGAATGTAATCTTCAGAAGGTCTCAACAAAGTTTCAAACATGATTGAATGAATTAAAATTACTAAATTCAATTGAACTCAAAATATAAAATTACTGAAAGATTTACAAAGAAGTGCAGGGCACCCTTACTTACTTTGGCCACTTTATATCGGTGACAAAAAAAATTCTTCAATATTTTTCTCCTGCCTTGTAATTGCAAAAACAAAATAAATTCTTTTGTCTCTGTAGATAGAGGTGGCTCTTGTGGAATGTTCTTGCCACTAATTAATCCTGCAATTGTATTCCTTTGTTTCCAAGCGGGAAATTGCCAGAATGATATGAGAATGCCGCACGTAATATATGTGGACATTATCAATAAAAGAAAATTATGTATTATGATATGAAAGAGTAACATATTTGGATTGATGCATAGAATAAAGGTATGTAAAATATGGGAGTGGGAAATATTTGTTTATCCTATTGCAATAGTATATCCTTTCCTGTATGGTTGAATAGTGTAAAACATAAAAAGCAAATAAGATTTAAAGGCATGGGAAGGGGACGAATGAGAATTGTTGTTGTTGTTGTTGGGAGGAATCATAACTCATGTATACAGCATATTGTATAGGTTCTATCTCCAGCCCATCCAAATTTAATATACAATCTAGTATGGAAACTCATAATTCTAAAAATTTCAATTCTCAAAAATTCCAAATAAAAAGTTAATTCTGAATTAAAGAAATAAAGTTCAGTACATTTGGAGTCATGAAGTTCATGAAGTGTGGGCTGGATGAAACATTTTTTAATATTATAAGACAACTATATACATTAATACAAAAAATCATGTATTCACAAATAATTCCAACTAAGATATAATTTCTCACTGATCCTGTAATTGATAAAGCAGTCTTGGATTTACTGGCTGCATCTAGTTTCAAGACTGGAGGGAGGAAAGCTTTCTGATAAAAGAAAAATCACATTCTTTTTTATCCTTCATTTGTTATATCTGTGATCAAATGATGTTTGTTTAAGCATTCACAAATGTTTTTCAGGTTAGAATGTACTCTTGGATTCAAACCAATCTGACACTAAAATCCAGGAGTCTGCAACATGTTTGAAAACTGGAAAACATCTACAACAGTGTCTAAATTAAACTGGAGAAATTTGCAACTTCAGTGTTTTCCTATCTTATTTCTTACTTTTTCCTCCATATGAAAAGCATTCAGATGCCACAGCATTAGCAGCATGCTTATTTCCTCACAAGTGGTAGAAAAGCTGGGGTTACCAACCATTTTACAGGCAAAGGAGAACACAGACAATTGGAATGGAGGACACTACAACTGTTTAATTTTCATGGCATCTACAACAAAAATTACAGTGAAAAGTGCCAAAAATGTATTTAGGCCATTTTTATATGAAATGTATATAAAATTGCTTTTTCCAGCATCAGAAAGACTGATATGTCAAATTATTTTTTGCAGCATTAGAAGGACTGATTTTTTCAATCACAGGAAAGTGGTTATGAGGCAAATGGTTTCGCATTTAACCATGTAAGATCTTGTCCATTTCAGGCAACAGAAGGTACTAATTAATTAATTGAGATCACAGAAAAAAATTAGTGAAAGTTATTTTGGATCACAGACTCAAACCTGATACTGCCTTTAAGTTAGTTCAGTGAGGGTACTTCTCACATAGTCACTAATATTAAAATTTCTTTTCATCTTGAAAATCAGAAATCTCTACTCATTTACTTGACAAATAAGGAAACAGTTTTCTTTGGTGTCAAACCTTTTTAAGTATGCAATAGTAATCATAAACCTCTCAATATCACAACTGGGACAAAGTGCTGTAAAATTCTTAATCTTACTGGTGCCTACAGCAAAGATAATTAGGAGACTTGAGTTCATTATTATAAATAAATGTTCTGGTTTCTCAATCAGAGAACAATACACGTTCTTCTGTGTTCAGGTTCTTGAAAAACCTGAAAACTCTTCAGTTAACTCTTAACTGAAAACCTAATACCATTCAATAGAGATCACATGGGAGACTTTTATTCATCACTTTGTGATTGGTTACATTGTTACTATTTGCAATAACAGGCTGTTACTGGTATTGACCTGATCACTGTGATAGAATGGAACACAGTTGAGGTTAACAAATGTATATAGGACAATATCAAGATTAAGGTGTGGTTGTTCCTGAATAAAATGTAAGTCTCCAACTGTCATAAGATTCCTTAAAATTCGTGCATGCAGTTGCACACAAACATCTGATGTGTTTTGTGCTTGCTTCCAATATAATCGGCACTTTAACATTCTTTGCCTACAGTCTTTACCATGTCTTCAGCGTATCTCAAGAGAGATTTTACAAACATCCTATTGAATGACTCTTGTAGTAATTGTCAAATACAGGATATTATTCATTATAGGCATCCTGTTTTTAGTCCTTGTAAATGTGTTTCCAATTGCTAGCAGTCGGGTTGATCTGCTGTCATTTAAACTCAGAAAGAAAATTTAAATTCTTAGGTGAACCTCTGGCTTTATTAACATCTAACAATTTTTATTATAGTTCTTCATTTAATAATCTTACTACTAATCTATTCTACTGTTGTTTTATTATTTTATAGTATGCTGTATATTGTTATGACCTGTGGTTGAAACTATGAATTTATTTCTTACTTATTTCCAATAGTTTGAGATCCTGTTACATAAAAATAAACTATATTCCAGTTCACTGGTGGAAAGATAACATACACTATATGAGTTGAGGCATATATGAGTGCTTAATCACAACTTGTACTAACCAAGTACTGTATCCCACTTTGTTCCCATGTATACAAATATGGTTTTTTTTTCCACTATAACATTCTGACAGGCATAAAATATAGCTATGACATTGGAAGACAATCATGCCTCAATCATAATTCTACAGCTTGCAGAGATTTCTATTAAATACTGAAAATGAAAAAAAAGCCACTTCATTCATCTCATTATCTTCTTGAATTTGCCAGTCACACAAACTGATGGCACAAAGTCAGAATTTTTTGCAATTTGTATATTACTTTAGTACACTCATCTGAAGATGTATGAAAGCATAAAGTGTCAACATAAAATAACAAGTGCTCTCAGGGAAAATTGCTAGATCTGTTTTCATATAAGACATTCTGAGGAGGCTAGACAGCATGTAAGTTCTTTAGGAACTTGAGGAGGAAAATATTGCCTAGAATATAAAAGAAATTTTTGAAGAGTTTCTTGTTAGGAATGGATTCCGCATATATATTTTTAAATAAACATTCTGGCCAGCTGCCAAAACAAACCTGACAACACTACATTATATAGATAAATGATACATGACAAGGAGCTTGTATTATGACTGCATTTGCCACAAAACAAATTTACAAGAAATGGCAATAAAACAAACAGTTATGACAGACAGCAGGAAAAGATCAGTATGCTCTATCAATGCAACCTAATTAAAAGAAGTTTTTAATTTTTCTCCAAGAACCTTAAGAGAGTTCATCATTATTTCCTTTCTCATGTTATCTTTACAATAGCTTTATGGAATAAGCAAAATATAGTCAATATGAAATATAGTCATTGGTTTACATTTTAACCTCTTATTTCCACTACAACTACCTGGAAACTAAAATAATCTAGCTCAAAAAAAATTGAAATGGTGGGTTTGTTTTGTTTTGCATTTTTTTTATTACATAGAAGCTTTGAATTCTAGTCATGACAACTATATGTCATCTTACCATAATACTATTATTGTCTTAAAAGAAATAATCAACTAGAAGCTTTGGTAGAGTCTCTTAAAGGCATATTATATTTTATTTATATATTTATTTGTCAAGCAATTATAAGATAACAGGTATAAGTATAAACATAGTTATGAATACATGAAATGGATACATGTAAGAAATGTATATTTAATAACAAAAAATATTCCCAAATTATATTTGCTGATATTGCTCCAGAAGACAAAATAAATAATAAAGATAAAATAATAACAATGATCTCATTGAAGAAAGTATAATCTGACCACTGCAGGTTTAGGACTAAAAAGACTCCCACAGTACAGGGAGTCCTAATTTAACCACAACAATTGAGAATTGCAATTCCATTACTAAGTGACATAGTAATTTAGCAAGACATCTCATGATTGGAATGAACATATGACCTCATTCCCTTCATGGTCATTCACAGTCATTAAGCAAGATACCATGTGACTACAATTTGTGATTTTACTACTGACTTCTCTATTGATTCCAATTGTTGGAAGCTGGCTGCAAATTTCCAGAATTTTGATTATATGACAGTGGGGATGCTGCAATGCTTCTAATAAAGTTGCTTTTTAAGCATTGTTATAATCTTTTAACAGTTATGAAATAAGGAAGTTATTAAACAAGGACTTTTTGCATACCACTGGAGTTTTGTTTGTTTTTAAAAAGTGTAGCTGTTGCTATGAATTTAGTTAAGAAAACTAAAAATTTTGGTACATCAGTGAATTTATTTTTTTTTGCTGTTAGAAATATTCAGATTGAAAATGACTTTAATACTAAATTATTTTTTCCTTATTTAACAGAATTGCAACCTGGAATATAGGATGCATGCAGACATATTTTACTGCTCCTTCCAAGATCATAGCACCAACTTTTGGAAATAACATGACAGATTTTACTTTTCTGCTATCCTTAGGTATAGAAATAGGTATAGAAACTGACAAGTTAAATCTCTGTAACACAAAACCCAATTTTACTCATAAGCACCTCCACCACCATAAACTCCCCATAACCGTAACCCTAACCCTAACCTTCCTAAAATATAAAATACACAACTAATTTTTTTAACCCAAGCTCCACACATAGTTGCAAATTATGCAAATTGCAAAATGTATCCACAACAAATATATACACTAATTATAAAAATGTTGTATGATGTATTGAAACAATCAGCAATGTCAGGGAAAGATTAGAATTTCATGATATTGGCCTAAGGAGGTTGACAGAATTTTAATATTAATTGTGTAAATTAAAATCAAAGAAATCAAGACTAATAGTAGAAAGATAAATGTAATTTTATTAACCCGTTGACATGATTTTTATTGACATGTTGACATGATTTTTATTGACAAGTTGACATGACTTTTAATATTAATAGTGTTAATTAAGATCAAAGATGTCAAGAATAATAGTCGAAAGATATGTGCAATTTTAAACTTACAATATCAATTTATTGCTTTGGTTTGAACCATTTAAATAATAATTTCACTTAGACTGGTTAGATTAAATATTTCAGTTTTTGCAGGGAACCTCCCAAATCATTATTGTACATTAGATTTACTTAATTGAGTACGGTGTGGGAATTATAGAAGAAATAGTCCAACATAGCCAGAGGAGGATGCTGGAAAAAGTTGTTATAGATATTTGGAATCAGGATTATTCGTAAATTATGACTACCTTATTGGAATTCCAAAAATCCAGACAATTAAGAGATGACAATATTTTTTTTTTTTTGCTATTTTTTGTTATCCAATAGCTATTCAAACTTTTGTAACTCAGATATGGCAGCAATAAATTTAAATGGTTCTTGGAAATAAGTCTACTTATATTCATGTACTATAATTTTTAGTGAACACATATCATATTTTATTATAAGTTATTATTAAGGCATTTAGAAAGTAAACTGAAATGTAACAAATCTCAGTAACAGAATGTTCAATCATTTTAATAACAATGCTTGCTTTCCCTATTTTATAAACATTGTTTCATTTTCTGTGTCATTTACAAACTCAATTTTATGTATCTGGATTTTTACAGCAAAAATGTGGTAGTCTTATTCATGTTCTAATATCAAATATTGATTTTTCCCACATAAGTTCATTTCATACAGAATTCCTAAACATAGTCATTTTTGTCCGTCTTGCAAAAGGAACCTAAAATTCAAGAAGATTATCAGGTGAATTATTTTCATGGGCTACTAATTATTTTCTGTCCCTATTATCAAATTTGAAGATTCTCTGATTATGGATAACATATAATAAAGATAAAGGTTTCCCTGTCCAGTCATGTCCAACTCTAGCACTCTGTGTTCTTCTCTATTTCTTGGCCGAGAGACTCCAACCTTGTCCAAAGACATTTTCTATGGACATGTGGCCAGTATGGCTAGAAAACAAAGGCACACACAATGCTGTTACCTTCCACCCAAGTTGTGCTAATCTACTTGCATTTGCATGTTATTGAAGTGCTAGGTAGGCAGAGCTGGGGCAGGGATGTGAGCTTACTCCTTGCTCAGTGCTCTGGTCTGGAACCCAAAATTGTACCTATAAATCTGGCAGCTTTTCAACAACTTTAACCACTAGGTTAAACCACGAGATGTGAGCCATCACACCTCCTTATCATATAACATATATCTGAATTTATCAATTTTCAACTAGTTGTATCGCCCTCGTGAAATATAAATCTAGCATAAAAAATGACATAATTAGAAAAAGAACTAAATAAATCCTTTATTCTTACTTCAGATAGTTTGATTGTGGCAAAACCAATTAAAGAAACGTTCCAGATTATATTAAGAAGTAAACTTAGATGAACGGGGCTTTTTTTATCCTTAATAATTGCAAAACAACTAATATATTACTGTATTTTAACCCTAATGGTAACCATAACTTACCACGCAAGGTAACCCTGTTTAAATCTCAAGGTCATGTTTTCTTAATATTGATCACTCTTAAAATATCTTCCTATGTTTATTTTCATGCAATAAAAAGCTTCAAAACAACATTGCTAGATTTTATATATGTGTGTGTGTGTGTGTGTGTGTGTGTGTGTGTGTGTGTCTATATATA
>NW_020769346.1:5386531-5400076 GCF_900518735.1 Pseudonaja textilis | reverse complement strand
TGCAGCTGCAGAGACAACAATACAACACCAACCTGCTTCAAATTAACATTTCATCACAGCACAGCAGACACTAAACGTATCCTGAAAAGAACTGAAATGGCTCTACTCAGGAACAAGCTCCATAGTAAGAGATTCCAATTGGATTAGTTAAACAAAGATTTGCTAGCATTATACCTGGAATTGAGCAGCAAAATCCACCCTCTACTTTGAGACAAGATAAAACAACTTACAACTTGGAGAGCTGAATCTGAAACCACTTACAAAAATGATAAACTCTTAAAGAAACTAAAGAAATTAGAACATGACAAGAAAGCCCCCAACAACTCACAACAACACCTGAAACAATACAACGTTTCCAACAGAGAACTCACCAAAACAGAAACAGATGTCCTAACCAAAGGATTCAATTATGCTATAGCACCCAAAAAATCCCCACAGAATCCATCATATGTGCAGTAGAATCCAGCCTAACCAAATTAAATACAGATGAAGCTGATAAAATAAGACACCAAGTTACCAACATCCTATGCACAAGCAAACCACCCAAAGCAACTTGCAGAAAGAAAAAAATAAAGCACTACAAACCCCAAAAAGAGATAGCAGCATACTCATACTTCCAGCAGACAAAGGGAATGCCACAGTAGTAATGGACAGAAAACACTATGAAACAAAATTGACAGACCTACTCCAAGACTCCACATACAAACCCATAAACACAGACCCAACCATATATCTGGAAAAATTAACCAAGAAGAAAATTATAACCAGCCACATGAGCAAAGAGATCCAACAGATGATCATCCCAAGAGAATAATCTTCCAGATGCCCCAAACTATACGGCCTCCCAAAAATACACAAAGAAGGCATACCTCTCAGACCCATAGTCAGCTCCAGAGGAGCACCACTACAAAACCTAGCTAAACACTTAGCAAAACAGCTACAGCCCCATGCTGAAACAGCAGCTTCACATGTACAAAACTCATACCACTTCTTGGAAATGACCAAAGATCTACATGTGGAGCAAGAAGATCTGCTTGTAAGTTTCGACGTGGTTTCACTATTCACTCAAGTCCCAATAAAAAAGACCCTTGAAATCATCAAAAATAAATACCAACCAGCTAAACACCTCATGGAACTAACAGAACACTGCTTAACCAACACATATTTCATATACAAAGGACAAAGATACAAACAAATTGAAGGAGCCCCTATGGGATCACCACTGTCACCTGTCATTGCAAACCTGTTCATGGAAGAATTCAAATCCAGAGCCCTGGCTAATGCCATCCACAAACCCAAACTATGGTTAAGATACATCGATGACACATTTGTGATTTGACCCCATGGAAAAGAAAACCTAAACAATTTCCTAACACAGCTAAACAGCACACACCCCAAAATCAAGTTCACCATGGAAATGGAAACAAACAAACAACTACCATTCCTAGATGTACTAATCTACAAAAAAACAGATGGAACACTAGGACACACCATATACCAGAAGAAAACACACACCAACCGCTACCTCAACGCCCAATCCCACCACCACCCAGCACAGATAAACTCAGTGGCTAAAATTGGCTAATTGCCAGAACCAAATGCCTGGCAGACAAGACACACATAAAGACTGAACTATGCACCCTGACTAAAGTACTGACAGCCAACAGCTTCCACAAAAGCAAAATCACCGGCTTGATCCACAAAAACACACTGAGACATAATGGAGACCCAGAAGATGAACAGACCTATGGAACAGCTGTCCTGACCTACATAAGAGGTACTACAGACAAAAGCAGTAAGATACTACACAGACATCACATCAAAACTGCCTTCAAAACAGACAGAAAATAGCAGCTATCCTTAGAAATCCCAAAGATAAAATTGACCTGGAAAACCAAGGCATATACAAAGTCCCCTGTGCATCGTGCCCGGCCACATACATTGGACAGACTAATAGAAGAATAAGTACCCACCTAGATGAACACAAAAATGCAGTAAAAAAGCTGAAACACACTTCCTCACTAGTCCAACACATGAAAGCCACAGGTCATAGCATCAACCTTAATGGCACCAAAACCCTAGCCACTATAGAAAACCCCAGCTACAGAATTATCAGAGAAGCCATAGAGATTGAAAAAAGATCAGAAAGCATGAATAGAAGAGATGATTCCACCAGACTGTCAATCATTTGGAAGCCTGCACTCACAAACAAAAAAATTTCCACACCACTAGCCAGACAAGCACCTGGGCACAAACAGATCCCCCCTGATACCTCCAGCTCAAACACACCCCAACCAGGCACACAGATGAAACCTAGCTTCCTAACTAATGATAGCCGTCCATTTACCCAGAGCCAAGCTGCACTAAAGGCCTCCAATAAAGTAACACAATGTTGCCAGCCAATCAAGATACAAAAAGAGCCACAAAACAGACAGAAGATATTAGAAACACCAATCAAGCAGAACACAGCAAACTCCAAGACCAATAAACACAGACCAAGACTCCCAACCAATCAGGATGAAGAAAAAACCATTCTGGCACAGCAATAGGCTGCACCAAATTTAAATCTGAAACCACTGTAAAAGCCTGACTCACAGATGAACACTATACAGAAGCCTGATGATGGCAGATGAGATTCTGCCTCATTGCTACAACTTTAAAAGCACAACTACAATGACGTGGGAAAATACCCGAAAAAAGCTGAATGCCATATATTTTATTTTATTTCATTTTATTTATTTATTTTCAACTTCCAATTATATTCTCTGTAAGTACACCCTACAAGACACAAATTATTGTGTAAATGTATTTGCAGTTCAGGGTTGTGTTAAATAATTCCTAACAGAAATGTATTTAGCTGCAGGCTATTTTTTATAATTCTTTTAGAATTAAACGGTAACTGTTGCTATATCAATAACAGTAAAACCCTACCAAACTAATATCAACATCACTTGGCTTGCCATTATCATTATTTCAAAGTAAATTTATCTCTCCATCTGATTCTTTGGTAGAATGGAAATGAGTCATTTTTATTGTGATGGAATTTCCAGTGTTAAAAATAAATGAGGCAGTTTTACCATGGTTTAATGTTGTATTGTATTGTATATGATATTCATTATATTAGCAAATTAATCAGTAGCATCATTAATTTAGAATGTCTGATAGGGTGGAAATACCTTGATTGTGAAAATACTTTTAAAACATATTTGAATGTTAAAAAACTAGATTGTAAAGAAACTTATTTAAAATAGAATTTCTCCTTGTCTACCACTCAAACATATTTTTGTAAGACAATTATCAGCATATAAATAAGCATCGAAATAAATACATTGTGCTTCCTTGATTTAATTTAATATATATGCACATGTAACATTGAAGGCTATAATCATTCCTTATTTCAAGTGATTTGAACAAGATGCTATAAGAAACCAAGTTTCAGATAAATAAAGTTAATATACATGCATAAATGCAAAGTACAGTGTACAATTTATATTCCAAGGTTAGGAAGATTTATCAACTTTTTCTACTGAAATGGCAGCCTTATGTATCCTGAGTGAATACCGACACAATAGTGCAACCATTTTGCTCAATATTCTTGAATCACTTTTTATTGACATCTATGTATACATACACACATTCCTCACACATATGGACATTTAAATGCATACACCAAGTGTGATATTTGAAGTTTAAAAACAAAAGAAGGAAATTTAAAATACAAGAAGGACAGCAGTGTCCGGCAATATACAGTAGCTGCCAAAAAAGCGAATACAATCCTGGGTTGTATAAACAGAGGCACAGAATCAAGATCACATGAAGTACTAGTACCACTTCATAAAAACCTTAGTAAGCCCGTACCTGGAATACGACAATCAATTTTGGTCACCATACTACAAAAAAGATGTTGAGACCTTTGAAAAAAGTTCAGAGAAGAGCAACGAAGATGGTCAAAGGAATGAAGACTAAAACATATGAAGAACAGCTGCAGGATTTGGGTTTGGCTAGTCTTAAAAAAAAGAAGAATTAGGGATGACATGATATCAGTATTCCAGTATTTGAGGGGCTGCCATAAAGAAGAGAGAGTCAAATTATTCGACAAAGCATCAGAGGGAAGGACAAGAAACAATGATTAGAAACTAACTAAAGAGAGAAGCAACCTGGAATTAAGGAGAAACTTCCTAACAGTGAGAACAATTAACCAGTGAAATAGCTTGCCTTCAGAAATAGTAGGTACTCCATCTTTAGAGGTTTTTAAGAACTAGATAGCCACTTATCTGAAATAGTATAGGTTCTCCTCCTTAAACAAGGAGCTGGACTAGAAGACATCTAAGCAGGGGTGGGATTCAAATTTTTTAACAACCAGTTCTGTGGGCATGGCTTAATTGGTGGGCATAGCTTGGTGGTCATGTGACTGGCTGGGCGTGGCCAACTCAATATTACTCACATCAAGGCACGCATCTCCTTGCCTGGCCTCTCATGACTATGGGGATGCTGCAACAGTCATAAGTGTGAAAAATGGTCATAAGTCACTTTTTTCAGTGCCATTGTAACTTTGAATGGTCACTCCACACAAGCAAAGTACCAGCAAAGGAGGGGAAAAAAACTCTAGAGATGTTCCTGAGACAGAAAGTCTAGTCCTGCCAAGAATGTAATAAGAGTTAATGGAGAGGCAGTTTCTGTAATCAACACCAGAATGTTTCATTCCTGCCTTTCTTACAGGAGTAGGCCAGTAATTTCTTCTAACAACCAGCTCTCCAAACTGCTTAGAATGTTAACAACCGGTTCTACCAAATAGGGGCAAATCTGTAGAATCCCACCCCTGCATCTAAGGTCCCTTCCGGCTCTATTCTATTCTAAATCGAAACTTATGGCTTGATGCCATTGCCAATGAAAATAACCATTTTAAGCCAATGACTTTTTTTCTCCCAAGATAGGCGGCCAATGAGCTTCTATTGCAGCTAACCAATTTGCTAGTCTACAAGCTGAAAGCTCTGATGATGGGATGTGAATGAAGAGAAAATACCTGAGATATGGCTGCTGGGAGAAAAGCAGAATAAGAATCAGAGGGAAAAGACAAAAGGAACATATTCAAGTGAATATAGTATAAATAGAGTGTGTCATTCAATTCGGTGATAACTATGTCACTAATCAAAAAGAAAAACTGCATAATGAATTGCATATTAATTATAAAATAAAGACCTAGTGAGTGGCTTCTATGAAATTAAAAAACACTAAATGTTAATAAAACTTTATTAATCAAACAGAATAAAGCACCTGCAATTTGTAAGTGAAGAAATTAATTATTGAAGCTTATGAGTTGCAAAGAATGCTTTGATTACTTTGGGACTTTTCCCCTCTTCAGACTCCTGTAATCAAGCTAATTATTACATGCAAAAGCTCCTATAAGGAGAACTCTATACTTAACAAAATAAGCCTCATGCACCAGTGCTTATTAATTATAACAGTTCCTGAAAACTCTATCACAATCTAATACTTCATTACTTGAGGAAATATTTATTATTTTGATTTTTAAAACTAATTTGGCTTTGAAGTTCTTGTCCTTATATGAGCCAATTGTCATCTACATAATGACATAACAATCTACATATTTTAGCTTTAGCTTTAATTTACAAATATTTTCTTCTATCAAAAAAGCTGATCAAGTCTATGCTGGTTTTGATAGACAAGAGAGGAATTGCTATTTTAAGCTGTCAGCCCAAAACTAATGAACTCTTCTGCCATCAAAAAGGCATCATTAGTAAAAACTATTCCATAATATTTGAATATGCAGTTGGCTGGAACTACAACTATAAAAACAAAAATATACACTGCTCAAAAAAATAAAGGGAACACTTAAACAACACAATGTAACTCCAAGTCAATCACACTTCTGTGAAATCAAACTGTCCACTTAGGTAGCAACACTGATTGACAATCAATTTCACATGTTTTTGTGCAAATGGAATAGACAACAGGTGGAAAGCATAGGCAGTTAGCAAGACATCCCCAATAAAGGAGTGGTTCTGCAGGTGGTGACCACAGACCACTTTCTGGCTGATGGTTTGGTCACTTTTGAATGCTGGCAGTGCTTTCACTTTAGTAGTAGCATGAGACGGAGTCTACAACCCACACAAGTGGCTCAGGTAGTGCAGCTCATCCAGGATGGCACATCAATGCGAGCTGTGGCAAGAAGGTTTGCTGTGTCTGTCAATGTAGTGTCCAGAGCACCACAGACTGTCCAGGAGTTGGGGGGTGCTTTAGTCCAGGTGTGGGAGGAGATCCCTCAGGAGACCATCCACCACCTCATTAGGAGCATGCCCAGGCATTGTAGGGAGGTCATACAGGCACATGGAGGCCACACACACTACTGAGCCTCATTTTGACTTGTTTTAAGGACATTTCATCAAAGTTGGATTAGCCTGTAGTGTTTATTTCCACTTTAATTTTGAGTGTAACTCCAAATCCAGACCTCCATGGGTTGCTAAATTTGATTTCCATTGATATTTTTGTGTATTTTTGTTGTCAGCACATTCAACTATGTAATGAACAAAGTATTTCATAAGAATATTTCATTCATTCAGATCTAGAATGTCTTATTTTGTGTTCCCTTAATTTTTTTTGAGCAGTGTATTTTAGTCAATGTGACTTCTACATTAGCTGTTTAACTGCATAAGAAAGTAGTCTTTGATTTTACCTGCCTTATTGAAATTATTGTCCATTATTGCGGTAACTAATTTTTATAAGGATCATACTTCTCTATGCAATATAGATTTCTTGAGAGTATGTTCAGTCCTGTATGATTTCTGATATGGCACATTTCATTACTTCATTTGTACTCCACTCTACTTAGAGCTGCTTCTTTGGATATACTCATGGTTCTTTCAGTGCATGATTAAGCTCTGTAATGTGAACAGAACTGTGTGAAAGCACTCCACAAAAATCAGATTGGGCAGGAACAGTTAGAATAGACAATGCTTGCCTTCAATCCTAATTCTGAATAAGGAACCAACATCTATGACACAGTCGGTATATAAGTCCAGTATTTGTTCCTTGTCACGTCATATATTATTTTCTATTTATATTTATTTATATTCCTTTAACAGTTCAAGACAATCCCAGAACACAACAAAAAGGCAAAAAGACATAGTAAAAGGATAAAACCATGTCAAAATATAATGGAAGACTCTGTTTCTAAGTCCCTCATACTTAAAGATAATGAGATACTGAAATTAAAGATATAATGGAATTAAATTGAAATTAAAAATGAAATTAAAAAAATATTTATAAACTGCTGCGTTCATATTACATTTATATTACATTTTATGTTTCACAAGTTTTAAAATATTAAATTAGCAAAAACATTGTCAAATAAAGAAATAGAAAAACTTTTCAAAAAATTGTTTGAAAGTCATATGTTATCAAATTTTAAGTAAACATGGCAACATTATTTTTAATCATATTTTATTACATTATTAGTACTTCTCTTAAGTAAGGGATTAATGCAAAGTATTTGGTTTCAGGAAGCATACACATATTTTATAACACCCTCCCCAGGCAAGTATTGTTTTTCTGCAATAAAAAAATTGGCATTCATGAAGTGGACAAGGAGGCAAATGATAACACATGCATGATGGTGAAATCATATAAAAATTGTGACTTACCATGTTTCCCTGAAAATAAGACCCTGTCTTATTTTTTTTTTTTTTTTCAAAAAGGCACCAGGTGCTTATTTTGGTGGGATGTCATCCATTCACTAACCTCACTTGTGCATATCGCCCCGGCATCTTTTTCTCTGTCAGAGGCCTTCAGGAACTTCTGCTGCTAGCATGGCTTTCCTGAGGTCTCTGCATCTGATAACAGAGCTCCAGATCAATCCAAATCTTTATTATCAGCTACAGAGGCCTTCAGGAAAGCCTTGCCAGCCTTGCTGGCTGCAGAATAAATGGGCCAGCAAGGCAGGTGTCAGGGTGTGCGAAGCCTGGCTACAACTGTCTGAAGGTAAGTAGTAGGGCAGCTCCACTCCCCCAATCCCCACCCTAGCATAATTTTTATCCATGCACTCTGGAGTGGGTGGGGTCTTAATTTCGGCTTATTTTGAGGGTAGGACTTATTTTGGGGCGCATGTGTAAAATCAAGCTAGGACTTACTTTCGAGGTAGGTCATATTTTCAGGAAAACAGGGTATATATGGTATCAGAAATTCTGATGCAAAAGTATAATTGCAGTATTTGTATGATTATATCATCATACAGATATTCTGAATGACCATTGAGAGTTGCTGTATATGCTGTTATATATTTGCATTATTTTATGGAAGCATATACATTATTAATATTGTAAAAGTCATTGGGAGTTGGGCAGCATACATTTTTAATAAATTATTATTATTTTATGCCACCAAGTTTTAGCACCTTCTGATTTATAAAGCTTAAAAAATAAAGCTCAGACAATTAGAAATCAGGGCTACAGAAAGACTTTAGATCACTTTGTGTCATTAATACTAATAAAACATTGTTTAGCTTATCATGCTTAATGAATTTATCATTCAATAGTCTAACATAGAAAAGATTTAAACAGCTGAAATTGATTTAAAAAGAAATCTACAGGCAAATTAGATTTTTATAATGGGATCTGATAATTTAACTAAAAAACAGGATGAATAGATGTTTTAGATAAAAATATAGATAATATAGATACAGATATAGATATAGATATAGATATCCATATGTGGTTGCCTGTTTCTTTGTTCATAGAGATAAAATATAATTAAATTGCAACACTAATACTTGGGATGATGAATATCCAAGTCAACTTAAGACATGTAGTTTGAGGTTGTTTATTGCAGAACAAAGCCAATTATTATCTAAGGGGCAATGATATATCACCTATATGTATTGAAGGTGTTTGTCAAGCCTGGGATGGAAGCAAAAGGAATTAGCTCACAGGTCTTTTCTGTGAAAGGTAAGATCAATAATTTATGTGAACTAGTTAATGAAGATTCCAAAACACTCACAGGATGAGCACTGGAGAAACAAAGAGGCAAAACAACAGTGCCAAGGAAATGGTTAATATACATCCCTTATCTTCTTTAATGTATCTGTAGGTCAGGTTTCTTTATATCCATCTGTCTGTCTATCTTTTTAACTCTCTAGCAATCATGTTATTTCATTATTAAATCTTTATCTTCACAATGAGTAAACAACAAAGTAATATACTGAGTGGAAAGACAATTCATATAGATTGTGATATTTTATTATTTATATGAGAAGTATAATTATTTTAAAGCTTTTATTTCCCAGTGGTTTAGTCCACCTGATTGATTTCATTATCCTCGAATTACTTAATAGTATTAAAATAACTATGGAGAAACACTGGCAAATGCTTAGACATGAGACTAAATTTAAAACATCTGCTGAACTTTATAAAGAATTGGTGAAATATGACTCAGAAGTGAAATGTTAAAGATTATGAGTGCAGTTTTAAACATAGTAATAGATACATATTAATTGTATTTTCAGTTAAACAACATTAATTTTACACCATATTGTATTATTCATAGAGAATATAAGAATATTCTATTGTAATAATCTTTCACTATTATATTAATCCTAATTGCTAATATGGATTGTTCTTTTTTTTAATTGCTAAAAATGTAACGATCAGAACTATTCTTAGTGAATACTTTAAATAAAATATCTAAACAAATGCAAAATAAAACATGAAAAAAGAATAAAATAATATAATACAGATTAATAAAACAAGGATTTAAAAATAACATGGAGATTGTAGCTGTCTGCCTTATCTTTATTAGTTCTAAATAGAGTAAAATATTGTACACCATCACATTAAAAAAGACCTATTTAAACTGGAGCTGAAAGTGAATGTGGCCAGCACAATATCAACCATGAAATTTATCATAAAATTACACTTATTTATTCTGGATAGTGTACATTAAAAATTAATATTGTAAAAAAGCTCTATATCTATTTATTTATTTGTTATTTATTTTTATTTATCAAACCATCAAATTTATTTCCCATCCATCTTGCAGTTCAAAGAGGCTATTATTATGAATAAAGTCTGATTTAGGTATTTCATACAACTGAATTAAAAATTCTATGCAGAATTTGGCTATGGTAACAATCCAAGTATTAGATAAAGATTTAAGAATTAATTTCCAGTTTGAATTTAAATCTGTGTGAAATTTAAAGTAATAATGCAATTATTCTAGACACCAAGGCATATTAGTAAGCTTTCTGTGGAAGGGAACCAACAACGATAAGAAGCACTTATATATATTGTTTATCCATTGTAATTCTGGTTATATATACTTCCAGTTTAGTAAAGCTGAATCAAAATATCATAGCTTGAAGAAGAAATTAATCTTTTCAGATTTGCTTCATTTCAGTATGAAATATTTTTCAGAATTGTTGAATTTACAGCATGGCCATCAAACACAGGGGAAAAATTGAACTAATTATTAGATTACATATGGAAAGAATTCAGATTTTTAAAATGTGTTTCTGGACCTTGCATTGCTTTAATTATTTAATTATTTCAAGGTTTTGACACTAGACAATGCTGCAATTTTATAATTAAGGTTCTTATTGATAATAATTACTAAAAAAGGAATAGGGAAATGGCCACCCTATAAGGTGAATATGTTAATCATGTTAAAACTGTTTAATTCATTTCCCTACTTCTGCACTATTACCAGAATAAAACTGCTGTGTTCACAGACTGACAGCAGTCCTCTCTCTAGTCCACTGCCTGCGCGGGAACGTCGACTGCTCCATTGGCTGATGCCATTTGACAGCCGGCTATAAAAGGAGCTGTCAAATGGCATCAGCTGTCGCCGCCAGCTGACTGCCAGTTAGCCTCGGCAGCCGCAGCAACCCTTTATTCACCTGAATAAAGTCTTTAACATTCAGCCTGTGTCTGTCTCTATCTCTACCGCCACTCCACAACACTGGCGACGAGGGAGGGATCCAATAAGAGACGAAGAGACAACCAGGCAAAGACAGCTGAGCGTAGTCACTGTCAAAAAGAGCTGAATAACGTCACTGCCGCTGATGCTCTCCACGAGTGCGAAGTTCAAACTCCCAGCTGAGGAGTCTGATGCCGCCTGACAGGCGCAGCCGCGAGCACTTTTCTAAAAGCGCGAATTTAAAGCTCCCTCAGCTGAGGAGACCAACACCGCCATTTTCAAGATGGGTACAAACCTGACATTCCCTCCCTTCTAACCGACGGGCGAGATGTGGGAGTCGTATATGAACCAGTTCGAGTGCTTCCTAAATGCTATTGACTTGACCGAAGCCACTGACCTGAGGAAAAGATCCTAATTTCTGAGTTTCTGTGGGGCTGCAGTTTTTGATACAGCCTCAGCATTAGTATCCCCACGCTCTGTGAAAGCTATACCCTGGGAGGAGTTGGAGGGAATCCTGTCTAACCACTACTCCCCCAAGCCCTCTCAAATAGCTAGGAGACTGGCCTTTAGAAGGAGAGTTCAGGCTGAAGGGGAGACCATTAGTCAGTATATGGCAGCCTTAAGATCAGCTGCCATACACTGTGGGTTTAGGGATTACCTGGAAGACATGCTGCTTGACCAAATTGTAGGAGGGGTTAGAGACCTAAAGCTACAGAGGCGTTTATTAGCAAAGATTTAACCCTAACCTTAGCCATTGAAGAAGCTCAGGCTGCTGAGCTATCAGAGCTGTCAGCAGCTGAGATTCAGGGAAACCCCATAAAGCAAGGGAACTCTGCCATTCACTTTGATGAGGTTTCCCTAGAAGAGGATCCGCTTGATGTAAATCGTCCCAGACAACCAAGACCCTCCCCCCCAGAGATGCCAAGGAAAAACACCAACCCAACAGCCAGACAGCAACCCAATTGTCTGAGCTGTGGGGGACCACATCCCAGGTCAACCTGCAGATTCAGAAATGCCATCTGCCTAAACTGCCAGACAAAAAGGCCACATAGCTAGGGTTTGCCAAGCCAAAAAAACCTTCCCACAAAGACCTCAAGCTGCTTCCTCATTCCAAAGGAAAGTTGAAGATTGCTATATCTGTTACCACTCAGACAATACCACCCCTGGGTCTAACAAAATAAGCACTTCTGTCTTTTTAGAAGGTAAACCCTGTCGGATGGAGGTGGACACCAGGTCAGCCCTCTCTATCATCTCGTGGGCCACCCTGAAGAAGCTGCTCCCTACACTGTCCAAGAAGAAGCTGCTCAACTGCCACCTGACTCTTTGAGACTATCAGGGAAAGACCATTCCAGTCCTGGGTAAAGGCAAGTTTCTAATTCAGTTCCAGAACTTTAGAGGCCACTTGCCTCTGGTGGTTGTAGATGGTGCCCTTCCCAGCTTGCTTGGGCTAGATTGGTTCCCTGCTCTGGGCCTTAGTGTAACTGGTATTCACTCTGTGGTGAATACTGAGGTAGACACCCTCTTCAGGGACTAAAAAAAACAAAACCCAGAAACCCCAAAGACAAAATCGAATTAGAAAACCAAGGAGTATACGAAATCCCCTGCCCTGCCTGCCCCACCACATACATTGGACAAACTAACAGAAGAATAAGTGCACGCATTGAAGAACATAAGAACTCAATCAAAAAAGAAGAACCGACCTCTTCCCTGGTCCAACACCTCAAAGCCACAGGACATGAAATTGACTTTAAAAATACCAGAACTATCGCCAAAACCGAACACTTCAACAGCAGAATAATCAGAGAAGCCATAGAAATAGAAAAACGCCCACACAGCATGAACAAACGAGATGACACCTCCCGCCTTCCAGCCATTTGGAAACCCGCCCTCATGAACAGACGAGTACCTAACATGAAGAATGACACCAGACCCACACCCATAAGAGCCACACAAGATGCCACCACCACACTTCCATGTAGAAAACAGACTCACACCCACTCAGAAGATGAGACACGACCATGGACCAGAAGCTACACTGCAGCTGCATCACTGCCCACTTCAAACCCCTCCGAGCCATACATGAAGCAGGCCAACACCCACTATGGAGATGCAGCGCGACCACGAACTCGAAACCGGGCAGCAGGAAATCCAGCCAATCAGAACACGGCCAATCCCCCAACCAATCAAAACACAGCCAGGCCCCCTACCAATGAGAAGACACCCCCACCCAATCAGAACACAGCCAAGCCCCCACCCAATCAAGTCCCACCCCCACTAGCAGTTAAAAGGAAGAAGCAGCTGCAATCTCACATCACTCTGAAAAGCAAGAGCCGAAGACAGAGGCCTGATGATGATGAATGAGACTTCATCGAAACGTTGCCTAGATACTTTGAATCTTACGCGGGAGAAAACCCGAACAACCAAAGATCCACATACAAATACCTGCGAGAACCTCAGAAAACATATATATATACTTAAGAAAACATATATATATATATATTTGCGGGTACTTACATGTATGGCATTCAGCTTTGTTCAGGTATTTTCCCACGTCATTGTAGTTGTGCTTTTAAAGTTGTAGCAACGTTTCGGCAGAATCTCATCTGCCATCATCAGGCT
>NW_020769346.1:5335360-5386431 GCF_900518735.1 Pseudonaja textilis | reverse complement strand
CGCCCATATACATATACATGTGCCTATATCTATATGTAAAACTGTGCATCTGGTAAACAGTATCTAAGGGTCCCCAACAAGGGAAACCCCCAAGTGCTCCAAGCGAGAACTTTCTGGATCCCTGGTCCCCAACAAGGGAAACCAGCTATACAAGATCTGAGGTGGATTCTTTCCTGTCAAAACAAAATGTCCTGCTGTTTAAAATGGCACTTGCGGCTTCACTCCAAAGAAATGATCCAAAGGCAATTGCAAGGAAATTCCTGTTTAATGACTAGCCTGCTTATCCAATGTCAGCCAGACAAGCTAAACCCAGGGAGAACGAAGTGGGAAGGTACTGCCCTGGTCCCCAAAAAGGGAAACCAGCGGGGAATGGTGCCTGTGATATTTAGGCGTGAACTTGAGTCAGCTGTTGAAAAAGGCAGGAAGCCAGAATCTCCGCTGCTAATGTCTGAGAAGTCGAACGAGCCGCTGCTGCTGAGGCTTTAACTTGCGAGTTAAATGCTCCTGTCAGACGAAACGGCAAGGTGAAGTGAGCCGCAGCTGCGAGCGCTCCGCTACAATCAGAGAGAAGACGATCAGAAAGTTAGATAAGATAATTGCCCGCGGAGTGGCAGGCTCCACTAGTTACAAAGAAACTGTTTTTAAACTGATCAAGGCAAGCTAATAGAGGCACAAGCCTGAAAAAAGCCAAATTAAATGGGGAAGATTTTTACAAGTCAAAATAACCCAAGAGCAAACCTGAATAAGAAAACCATTCCAGTCATTCCACTCCTCAGCGCCCCCCAGTTTTAGCTCAGCCTTCGTGGTAAGAGGTTGTGCACCTCTTACCACGAAGGCTGAGCTAAAACTGGGGGGCGCTGAGGAGTTGTCCTGTGGAGGAGGAGGAGCATCCTGGAGTTTTAAGCCCAGCCTTTCCAGAAGAGACTGAAGCACCTCCCACTTCTGGACGCTCTGAACAGCTCATGGAAGAATGACAATGTCATACTAGAATCCACCATAATGCAGGCAAGAGTAATTGAAGAAATGAATATTCTTGGTATGAACCATCAGTCAGCTACATAACAGTAACAACATCTACTAGTTTAACTGACAAAAACATTATGAAACATATATGTTTTGATAGCTTTATTAAAATCAAGACATATTATCCACAATACTTTCTATTCTATGATAGCAACATTGACAATAAGGGAGTTGTCATTAAAATGGAATAACATTCTTGACAAATATAGTATATATTAAATATTTGTATAACTATTCCAAAGGCCTACATTTTAAATTTTGGCATGATTTGATTTGCAAATATGAATATTTACCAACTTTTATGCAAGGCATTTTTATTTATAACAATCACATATGTATTTTCCACCCTAGTAATTACTTAACCTAAATTTTAAAAGTTATAGTTGTATGGCAGCTATTATTATCTTTTTGGGCTTCACTTTTAACCTTTGTTATCTCCATGATAGTAGGATTTGAATAATTCAATTTTTTCAAACCGAAATACTATTCCTTTCTTCTCCTTTTGCTTTTAAGTTAGCTGTGAATTAAAGCATCATTGTCCCCTTATGTGGTATTTTATGTGGTATTTATTCACTATCATATTCAGCATACCTGTTAGGTGACTTACACTCCTAATGTTCTGTACCTTACAGATACAACATAACTCATTTGTAGAACGAAGAGGGCAAACATTACAAGCCATGGCTCACACTGTTATCTGATTCAGATTTGCCTGAAACACTGTGGGGTGAAGCCATAATGTGTAGCACCCATGTATTAAACAATGTAGTAACACAACAACTGGAGAATTGCCATTCACTCGTTGGCATGGCAGAAAACCAAATTTAAGTTACCTACACATTTGGAGCTCCAGCATGGGTGCATATTCCCTCACAAGTAAGACTGAAAGGGCAACATAGAGCTAAGAAGTTATTTTTTGTAGGTTACAGGGCCAACCATAGAGTGTTTAGATTTTGGGATCAAGGCACAGCTCATGTTTATTGTAGCGCTACTGCAAAATTTCTTGAGCACATTGGGTGGGATAAACTGGAACAGGAATCCAGCAATGATATTATTATTGACACCCAAATAGTCCCTAAAGATGAATAAGTAAACCTCGAATAGCCATTAAAGAGGAAGAACAGGAAGAAGTAGTAAAACAGGCACAGGAGGAGGTAGAAGAACAGGAGCAGGTGGAACAGGTGAATCCACCATTAAGCCCTGTATTACCAAGATGTTCAACCTGAGTAACACGACCACCTGATAGGTATCAGGCTAGTGTTGTATGCCAAGTAAATACAGTTCCAAGTAACTATAGTGAATTAAAACTGTATCCTGCTAAGGATCAGGCTGCTTGGCAGGAAGCAATGCATAAGGAACTGGAATCCTTAAAAAAGTTGGAGGTATACGAAAATGTTAGGTTACCACCAGGTAAACATGCCATAGGGTGATAATGGATTTATAAGCTAAAAACAGCTATAGATGGGACTGTTACCCATAAAGCCAGGTTAGTAGCACAATGATTCAATCAGACAGCAAATGACTATGATGAGGTGTTTGCACCTAGTCTGAAGGCTACTACATTAAGGGCAGCATTAGTGTGGGCAGCTAAGGAGAAATACATTATAAATCATTTGTATGTAGAGACGGCATATCTGCATGCACCATTGCAACACACTATTAATTTAAAGAAACCTTTAGGTATCAAAAATGATAATACAACTGATTGCTGGAGATTGAAAAAAAGTCTTTATGGCTTACAATCAGGATATGAGTGGAACCAGTTTGTAGTTAAAAAATTAACTAGGATAGGTTTTGTAGCTGGCATGGCTGATCCATATTTGTTCAAAAGGGAAAGTAATGGTGTAATATCATTGTTGCTATTGTTTACTGATGACATAGCATTAATCACCAAAACTGAACAAGAAGCTACTAAAATAATCTCACCGTTAGAACAGAAATTTAAGATAAAACAGTTAGGAGAAATCAAACAATATCTTGGTTTAAAGATAGATAGAACTAGGGGAGGATACAAGATCTCACAGGCAGATAAAATTAACCAATTACTAAAAAGTTTTAAAATGGTACTTTGTAAACCGGCTAAGACACCAATGAGCCAGGAGTTTAGCTATAGTAATGTTCCAAGTCCTATTTTTGATAAGAACATTTATCAGTCCTTGATTGGTAGTTTATCTTATCTCAGTAATTGGTCAAGGCCAGATATAGCATACCGTGTTAATCAATTAGTGAGGTTTAACGCTGAGCCGACTGAAAGGCACTTGGCAAGCTACTAAGCATGTGTTAAGATATCTGAAACAAACAATGCATTATGCATCGTATTTGGAACCTGAAGATAAACTGAGTTTAACTGCATATGCTGATGCAAGTTTTGCTAGACATAAATACACGAAAATCTACATTGGGTACTGTTGTATTATTGGGAAAGGTGTTGATTGGATGGAGGTGTATTAGACAGAAACATCTAAGTTTACCAACAATGGAGGCTGAATTCTCATGTTTGTCTTTATTATGTACAGATTTAGTTTGTTATAAGCAACTATTGATTGACTTGGGAATTGATATAACAGATTGTATTGTTGTTTATGAAGATAATCAATCAGCAATAGACAGCTTCAAATATTGCTGTTAAGACAGGAACAAAACACACAGATTTAAGATATTTAAATGTGAGACAATGTGTGCAACGTAAAATGATTAAGCTGGAATACTGTATGTCAGAAAACAATATAGCAGATCATTTTACAAAGGCTCTATAAAGCATAAGGCTTGCTGTGAGGATTATGAACTTAGAATGTAAGGTTGTATATATTTTCCTACCCAAAAGGGGAGAATGTTAGGAATGTAAGTCACCTAACAGTTATTTGGGTTGGAAAATATATAAACCAGGATAGACATTTTAATACTATGTCTTTAAGAGAATGCTAAAATTGTAATTGGGTGTGGTTCTGCAGATGGCCATAAGATGGAGCCAGAAACCTGGGTTGTTTAGTCTCAGTGAGTCTCTGTTTCTTCTGTTGGAGAGAGTTGCCATTCCTCCTAATGACTGTTACTGATCGTTGATGTAAGTCTGTTACTGTACTTTTTTTGATACTGGACTTTGATATTTGGATTATCCATGAACTGAACACTGACTGCTTTACCTGTGAATGACTTGGACTGCTTATCTTGGACTGTGCTTAAACATTTATTGGAATAAAAACCTACATTTACTGTACAGTGTATCTGTGTACTGTGTGTTTGTTATTCAACATTACTCTCACTACGTCTCCCTGTATGTGCTCATTCTCCTAATGGGGAATTACCTCAACAATACCCAGCAAGCAATAATGAAGAAAAATGGATATCATATTCCATGCCAGAGGTTCATTTAAGGATCTATATTCCCCAGAAAATATAGAGAAGTTAAGATGTATGCTTATATAAGATTTTTGTAACCATTATTTTCTAACAATATTCATTTTCCTTGGATCTATCCAAGGTACTGAATGTCTTTGATCATTTTCATTTTCAATCTTTGAATAGACACAATTTTCTCAATTTTAAAACACTTTGCTCCAGTTATTTTATTCAAGCCTCTTACTTTCTTTTTTCCAGATGCAAGAAAGCCTGCCAGGAAAGAGAAATTATTCCAGATTTAAGTGAGGAACTATGCTTGCCAAAAATGTTTAAAAGAAAGTTTATCCAAATGTAAAGTCTTTTCCTTCAGTGGCTCAAAACAACTCAAAGAAAAGTCTAACTCAAATATACCTGAGAAATTAAAATGATTAAAATGACCAAGATTCCAATTAATTATGGTAGCTACATGGTGAAATAAATATAGTGTTTGTGCAGACATTCTAAATTCAGTTAATTGATAACTTGATTCAGTTTTATAACACAGCACGTCTGAATGAAAGATAAAGGCCTGAAATTATGAAAGAGATTCGAATCCTGGAGCATTCAGGATGGATTGAAAATGTTACTAGATAAAACACACTCAAAATATAAAAACATATTCCAGCAAAATATTGAAAATAAACTAATTATTTATTACAAAAATTTAGATTTCATTATATTCCCCACTGAAGATATATTTTCATAATTTCAAACCACTGATTTTCCACTGATATTATTGTGTAGTTGTTATGGTAATCATGGATTTCTAAATTAACATTGACATTATTCCTCCTAAAAAAATTTTTTTAAAGATCCAGGGATTAACAGAACTACTCCCTTCAACACATGGTTTCTTACTTGGTTTTGGGGAAGATTACTGTCATTAATAAATTGCCAATCTTCACAATTGTTTGATTTCTGATTGTGGGAGCAATACTGTATTCAAAGACAAAAAATTAATTTTATTATAAGGTATGCAGATTGAAAAAGATTCCCATTGGTGCAGGGCTTAAAGTTCATATCCACTTTGAACTACATAATCTCACAATAGGAGCCATCATTCTTTCTCAGTTCAAATTACCTCAGAGAGTTAGTGTGAGAAGAGAGGAATGGCAGAATGAATACTATATATGCCACCCTGAACTCATGAATAAAAGATGGGATATAAATCTAATAATAAGTAAGTGTGAAGAGCCAGTTTGGTATAGACTCTCAAGTTAAAAGCCAGGAGATCACAAATTTTACTCCCACCTTGACAAAAAATCATTGAATAACATTGGACTAATGACTTTCTCTCAATACTTGGAAGGAGGCAATGGCAAATCATTTCTGAAAAACCTTATATATACTTGAAGAGTCATTGGTGTTCTCTGAACTTGGTTGTTTGGTTCAGATATTTCATTACCCAAACTAGGCAACATCATCAGTGCTAGTAGGTAGTAGGATTTGCTCTCAATTTATATTTCAGTGGTTTGCCCTCTAACGTTGGCGGGAATGGTCTCGATTGTTTTTTGGTTGGACTGTTTACTGTTAGCTTGTTTGACAATTCCTTGATTGGGGTATTGTTTACTTCTTGATTGATGCTTTAATGTTAATTTGGTGTTAATATCTTGTTGATGGTTTTGTGCGTGTTGTCTAATTCATTCTTTTTTATTATGATGAAGATGTCATCTATATACCTGGATATACAATTTGGGTTGTATTTATGGGAGTTTTATCTATTTCAGATATTGCATTACAACCTCTGCCATAAGTCTTCAAAGCAGTGGTCCCATAGGTGTATCTTTGATTTGTTCATAGGTTTTTCCATCCATTGAAATTATATAGTTAGAAAAAGTTGATCACATCCATGATCCTGGGGGTTTCAATCTTTGTATATTAGTTTAAGTTGAATGTGCTGTGAAGCAAAGATCTCATATTTTTTTTAGCCAATTCCCAATCTATGGATATGAAAAGTGCTGGGACATCCAATGACACTATGATTTCATCCTCATCTATTGTCACTTCTTTGTTTCTTTGGAGGCAATGTAGCAAGGAGTTGTGGAGTATTTGCTTTACCTTGTGAGGTGTCTAAACTTTTTTGTTACTCCTTTTGTGATGTTGTAGGTAGCAGTTCCCAATAATGATACAAATGGATAGAGACATATGTCAGGCTTGTGCATTTTGGGCATCCATAGAAGTGGAGAGGAAGGGTACATTGCTTCTCATCCACCACAGTTCCTGTCAGCTGGTGCTCCATTCAAAATCCAAGAAATAAATACAGACTCCATTAATCAGAGAAAAGATATCTTTTACTGGAAATCAAGCGGTAGCAACAAAAGAATTCTGAATCTGAGAAAGTGGGCACATAAATCACATATACAAAGCAACGTTTCCCCCCCCCCCCCATTAGTCCAATTGGCTCATCCAATTAAAAGTTGTGTATATCATCATGTGGGCATCTCCAGGTGGTGGTGAGGCCTCTATCCATTGACCTTGATATATTTTGATAAAGAGTTGCAGCTGCGCATAGCATAGGATAGAAGCCTAAGCAAGAATCTACCCCCCCCAGCTTATACAGTTCTGTTTTGTAACACCTCCAGCTCACTTCCCATAACCAAATCCCCCTTCCTCCCCCCGTTCCTTATGACAGCTGAAAGATGTAAAGCAAAGGGAAAAATCTTAAAGGCTGACATTCGGCCCTCCTGCAAAAGAGACATTAATCCTAGAAAAGATAAAAATAGAAGATAACAGAAAATATACATGTAACACCATAATACTTTTTTTTACGGTTTATCAGATATTTAGTACGAAATGCCTTGATAAGCTTAGGAGCTCTAACATCCTTCTCATTCACCCATTCAGACTAGGAAGGAGGAAAAGGTTTCCAAACAATCAAATATTGGAGTCGACCCCTTTGTTTTCGAGAATCCAAAATTTCTTTAACTTCAAAATGTTGTTCACCTTCAATTAGCAATGGCACAGGGGGATCAACCTGAGTTGGTCTCAAGTTGGAAGTAAGTTCAGGTTTTAATAAACTAACATGGAAAACAGGGTGCATTCGTCGGAGGGTTTTAGGTAATTTCAGTTGGACTGCCACAGGTTTTACAATTTGTTCAATTGAGAAAGGTCTGACATACTTAGGTTCAAGCTTTTTTGACTTTTGTGTGGTCTGCAAATATCTGGTGGATAAAAAGACCTTGTCACCAACTTGATATGTTTTTTGTGGATTTCTCTTTTTATCTGCAAATTTTTTATGAGCCTGATTAGCATCATCTAATGCTTTACGGGTAACCGGCCAGGTAAGCTGGAGCTGTGTTGTCCATCATCTAATGACTGAATGTTAGGTTTCTCCTGTGGAAGCTCGATACAAAGTCTTGTCTCGAGGCCACTTTAAATGGAGTAAACCCAGTATTACTATATACTGAATTGTTATATGCCACCTCAGCAAATGGCAATAGGTCAGCCCAATCATCTTGCTGATAACTTATATAACATCGAAGATATTGTTCCAATACCAAGTTAGTCCTCTCACAATCCCCATTGGTTTGTGTGTGGTGGGTGGAGCTTAAGCCCTGGGTGGAGCCCAATAATTTCAGGAACTCCTTCCAAAAGTTTGAGGTAAACTGGACACCCCTGTCTGAGATTATCTGTTCAAGAACCCCATGTAATCTGTAGATATGTAAACTAAACAGTTTAGCCAACGTTTTCACAGATGGGATTTTCGGACAAGGTATGAAATGTACCTGTTTGGAAAACAAATTGGTTACTACCCAAATAACTGTATTCCCCCCACTTTCAATATAATTCCACTATAAAATCCATAGAAATTTCCTTCCAGGGAGCAGTCGGTCTAGCCACATTTTGTGGTAAGCTTGCTGGTTTACCAGGAGGCCGTTTGGCTGAGCACAAATAGGACATCCAGCCACATAAGTCTCAATGTCCTTTTACAAGGTAGGCCACCAAAATTGCCTTTTAACCAAGTGTAAGGTTTTCATGAATCCAAAATGTCCAGCAGCTTTAGAGTCATGAGCTTGCTGTAATATTTGGTTTCTCAGCTTTGCTGGCACATATAATTTGGCCACCACCCATGCCAATCCATCTCTAACCGTACAGTTATTTGAGTGAGCAAGGAACCAATCATCAGGTTTTAAAGAATCTCTTAATTGTGCAGTCAAATCATTTGAAAAATCAACCTCCTTCTTTTTCTGGGCTCTGGTAATCACTGGAGCTGCCAACTGTTTGGTTGGGACAAGAGGCCGTACCACTTCTTGGCGAGCACTATTATATTGAGGTAATCTAGATAAAGCATCCGCCATGAAGTTCTTCCCCCCTGGAATGTACTTCAATGAAAAATTAAAGTGCTTAAAGTACTGCGCCCAGTGAACTTGCTTGGGAGACAGCTTCCGAGGCCTTTTCAAAGCCTCCAAATTTTTATGATCCATCCACACCTCAAATGGGTGTTTTGCCCCTGCTAAGAAATGCCTCCAGGTTAACAGAGCCCAGCGAACTGCAAAAGCTTCTTTTTCCCAGGTGGTCCATCTTCTTTTGGTTTCAGTTAGTTTAGGGGAAGTATATGCACATGGAGTCCCCATCTCATTTGCTTGTAGTAACACTGCCCCGATTGCTACGTCACTTGCATTGGCTTGGATTACAAAAGGAGTGTCCATGTCCGGGTGCTGGAACACTGGTTCAGCAGCAAACAATCGTTTCAGCTTCTCAAAACCAGCTTGACATTCCAGTGGTTTACTAGGCTTTGGTTTCACCTCCCATTTGGTTTTTAGAAGATTTGTGATAGGCATTGCAATCTTTGCAAAAGCAGGGATAAATTGACGGTAAAAATTAGCAAATCCCAAGAAACTTTGAAGTTTCTTCCTGGTGCAGAGAGGGGCCCATTCCAAAACGGCACCAACTTTCCCCAGATCCATTTCTATGCCATCATGTGAGATGAGATGTGAGCCTAAATAGTCAATTTTTTCTTGGTGGAATTCACACTTGGACAACTTTACATACAGCTCAGCAGCTCGAAGTTTTTCCAGAACTGACCGCACTAGTTTCACATATTCATCACGAGTCTCCATGTAGATAAGAATATCATCGAGATAAACCAACACCCCTTTGTATATATGTTTATGCAACACCTGATTGATCATTTGCATGAATACTGCAGGGGCCCCCTGTAGGCCAAATGAAAGAAAGTTGAATTGGAAACAGCCGTTAAAAGCAGTTTTCATCCCCTTCCTTAATTCAAACTTGTTAGTATGCTTCTCTCAGGTCGAGTTTTGTAAAAAATTTCCCTTTGCCAAGTGGGCCAACATATCCTTCATCAATGGGAGGGGGTACACGTTCTCCACCGACATAGCGTTGAGGTTTCTATAGTCAACACATAAACGAAGGGAGCCATGTTTCGTTTCACAGATATATAATATACTAGGACTGCTACCCAGGATCTAGCAGGTTGGATGAAACCACATTCCAAATTTTTATTGATAAATGACCACAGCTCTTCTAGCTCCCGCAATGTCATCGAGTACAGTTTCAGTTTTGGGAGTTTCACCCATGGTAAAATTTCAATGCTGCAATCTGTTGAGTGATGGGGGGGAAGCTCGTCCGAGACCTTTTCACTGAATACCTCCTTTAAGTCCCAATATTCCTCCAGAATTTTCTCCTCCCCCTTCAGACTCTCGGTACCAGTGGAGGCCAGCTCAGTGGGATTCTTGAGTTTTGATTGAGATTGCTCCTCCCCTTCTGGGCATTGGTCAGTACGTATGCGCAATGATCCCCTTCTCCAATCAATGTGGCGGTTCCATTTCCGGAGCCCGGGCAACCCCAGTATTATGGGGTTCCATCCCAGGAGCCACAATAAAACACAAAATCGCTCTATGCTTCCCCATAGTCATTTCTATTGGTTCTGTTATGAAATGTGCAGGGCCGCCCCCAACTACCGGTCCATCCAGTTGGCAAAAGGATATGGGCATTTTTAAAGTCTTCAGCCTTAAGCCCATTTTCTCTACTACCTCTGAGCTGATTATGCACCTTGTGCACCCAGAGTCTAACAAGGCCAGCATTTCTCCTTTGCCTCCCGATGTGGGTACCCTTAATCTCACTGGAATGGTCATAGGGCCGTTGTTTGGACTTACCAGTGAGCCGTCTTCCGATTCAGATTCACTCTCTTCAGAAAAGGTTGGAGTTCCCAGCTCCTCTCCTTTCGGAGGGGCGATCTCTACAACCTCCTCCGCTTTAAGCGCCATTTCGGGAGGCTTTGCTGGGGTTTTTTCAGGTTTTCTTCCTCCTCCTGGTGCCCCCTTTGGCTCTAGCTTGGCATGGCAGTCTGCAGCCTGGGGCCCTTCTTCCCACATCAGAAGCATGCAGTGGTCTTGGGTTTTGCTGCCATTCCTCCCTTTTGAGGTTTTAAGGCTTCTCGAGGGCTGGTGGGGGCGGACTTGCTCTAACTAAGACCCCCACCCCCCCAGTGTCTGTTTTGGGTCAGATCAATTTCCAACTCTGCTGCCAGCATGTACCACAGCTGCAGCTCACTGGGGTCTCTTGTGGCAATACAGCTTTGATATACATCTTCATTCAACCCATCTTTAAAAGATTCTATCAGGGCTCCCTGGGACCAGCCTCGAATATGACACGCCAGCTCTCTAAATTCCTGGGTGTAGTTGGCCACTGATCTCCACCCCTGATTTATGGTCTTCATCCTAATTCTGGCCTTACGTTCAGCAAGTGGGGCTTCAAACCTGGCCCGCAGCGCAATCATGAACAGGTCATAATTCATCAGCTATCATTATGCAAAGTCACCATCCACTTTGCAGCTGTTCCCTCCAGTGCCCTTGTAACACATTTAACTTTGGCTACTTCTGAGGAAAAATCCACTCCATATTCCTCCATATGGTTCCAGACTTGTGCCAGGAAGAATTCTAACCCCTTGGGATCCCCCCCCCATTTTACTTCCAAAGGAGGCACCTTTAGAGTTCTATGTCTTCTGGCAATTACTCCCCCCTCTGGGGGGCCCTGGGCTGCTGCTGCCTGTTGCGCTAGCCCAGGTTGATTTATGGGGGTGGCTGCTCTTATTCTTCTGGCTGGGGCTACCTTCCCCTCCTCTCCCTCATACCTTTGATCAGTTTGAGGTTCTCTGATAGCTTCATTTAGAAGATGCATAGCTTGAGTTAGTAAAAATTATTTCTTTCCTTCTCTTGCCATGGCTCCTCTCTTCCACGCTGATGGGTAGTGGTCACTCCTGGAGGAGGCTTTTCCTCAGGATCCTTCCAGATGACTCCCAGGGACCATTTGGGTTTTACAGCTGGTTTTTCACCAAGACTTAATTCTGCTAACAAGTTGGCTTCCCCTGCTGCCTCTAACAGCAGGGAATCTTGTCCTCCAGTCGCTCCCAGGTCTTCTTGGTTGCTGGCTGGATTTGACATTGTGTTCAGACCCACTTGGAATAAAATTTATGAATTCTCTGGGTGGGCTGGTAATGTGGTGATTCAGAATAATGTCAGCTGGTGCTCCATTCAAAATCCAAGAAAGAAATACTTAGACTCCATTAATCAGAGAAAAGATGTCTTTTACTGGAAATCAAGTGGTAGCAACAAAAGAATTCTGAATCTGAGCAAATGGGCGCATAAATCACATATACAAAGTAATGGCAACGTTCCCACCCCCAATAGTTCAATTGGCTCTTCCAATTAAAAGTTGTGTATACCATCATGTGGGCATCTCCAGGTGGTGATGAGGCCTCTGTCCGTTGACCTTGACATATTTTGATAAAGAGTTGCAGCTGCACATAGCATAGGATAGAAGCCTAAGCAAGAATCTACACCCCCCCCCAGCTTATACAGTTCTGTCTTGTAACACCTCCAGCTCACTTCCCATAACCAAATCCCCCCTCCTCCCCCTGTTACTTATGATAGCTGAAAGATGCAAAGCAAAGGGAGAAAATCTTGAAGGTTGACAGTTCCTCTTTAGTAATTTGGTCTTTCTTGGTGTTCCTGATCTGCTTGTCCAGTTTTTGTGTTTGGTGTTCACTGGGATTTAAGTTTGTCTTTTGATGATTCTCCTCAAACTTCATATAATTATTTTGTTGTGAGATGGAAGAAAATAAATTTAATAATGAATAAATAAAAATAAAAAATAAAAGTATTTCACTGTTGTGATCCATCCATAATAACAATGATTCAGCCTTTGTCTGATGATAGGTTGATGGTAGCCTGGTTTTTCCTTTCTTTTCTTTTTTTAGATTTCTGAAGGGTGCTCTAACCTTAGCTGTCAGTTCTTGTATTTTAATGGCGTGTGATATGATAATTTGTCTGATGTATTCTTGGATGTCTCTGGAAAATCCTATGGTTTTAAATGCTACTTATAAAGCTGCAAAGAATTCCAGCTGATTGGCATCATTTGTGTTATAGTTGAGGTCTGTCTGTAGACTATTGTGTTCTGCAGTGGATAATGAGCAGATGGACATGTTGACCATCCGTTCAGGCTTCTTTGACAAGTTTTGTTTGAAGTTTGGTTTTCCTTTTTCCTGCATGTCTCTGGGAAGTACTCATGATGATGGTGGCCAGTTTCTAGTTATAGGGTATACTTTCAAGCGATATGTACATTCATTGTAAATGTAAGTAAGACATCTACAGTATATCCACAAAATATAGTTGATATAGGTAAATCAGCCTAATGCTTGTTTATATAAAACAAGTACACAAATGAAGTTGAATATACATGTCCCAGGATAATGTGGCAGGATCCAATCTGGGTCGGTCACCAGAACCAGAGCTTTTGTCTTCCAAGCTTTCAGATTCGTGCTGGAGCCCATTTTCAGGGAAGTTTTCTCTAGCAGGCCATGTGCTATTCTGTATGTGATATTTATAGTGCCTGTTGTAAGCACTCTGCTAGAGAGAAGTTCCCTAAAAATGGACTCCAACTTGAGTCTGAAAGCTTGACCCAGTATAACAAGTACAAGTGCAGATTCCATGTACATACATAAGAAGTCTATTTACTTCTAAAAATACGGATCAATCCAAAAGTATTTTACAAAATAAATATTTGTTGGCCATATATTACATTGATTAGTAGTCATTCAAATTTAAGGTGAAAATTATGAGTTTATGTATAAATTGTATTGATATGAGAATATGTGCATATAAAATTACATACATATATATATATTCATATGGTCATTTTTTTCTAAACACTAACATATATATGAAATAGCAGCAAATAGCAGCAATATTTGGTTTTCTTCTGAAATGGATGATTTTTCCTGAGATTCTATTCTATACAGGAAAGTTCAACTTCCCAAAAGCCAAAAGGAATTGTTATATCTATTTTAAAATACTGATAGCAAATGACATATATTAACAAACTGCATAATGCAGACTTTGAACAGCAAAGAAAACTAATGGACGAATAGCATAAAATATGAGGCATATTAATATTGAGATTGTACTGATCTACAGGTACACCAGAAACATGCATAATGATACATTTTTATTATAAAGAAAAACAGATTCTTATGAGGTTCAATATACAAAGCAGATTAATTAATCGTAGTAAAGTAGCAAAGTCTTCACAAAGGACTATTGCTTCAGAATCAAAAGAACAATATTGCACATTTAAAGCAGTTAGTCCCCTCTAACAATTTGAACAAAGCAGTTAAAAGATTTAACAGCACTAGATGCAAGCATTTGTATTGACTCGTCAGTACCAAACTACAATAACATGGTTAAAAAATCAACATAAAGCATAAAGTCCAGCAAGAGCATTAATTAGACATATAACATGTGTGAACAGGTGTCATTGTTGATGTTCACACATGTTTTTGTCTAATTAACACTCTTGCTGGATTTTATGTTCTATGTTGATTTTCAACCGTGTTATTGTAGTTTGGTACTGATTAGTCAATATGAAATGCTATGTTCAGATTTATTTATTTATTATTTATTAGGATATATTGCCACCTATTCACACATGGCAACTCAAATTGGCTTACAAGAATATAAAGCATCATATAAAAACAATAAAATATTACACATGCTGTTTGGTTGTTAAAATGTAGAAATATGCAATTTCCTAGTCTCATTTTTTTCTTACTATTTTGCTGGCTTTAACCATTTCTACATACATCATTTCATATTTCTCTTTATCATTCAATAAACAATAATCCTTTTAATAAACGAATCTGTTTATAGCTTTATTTTTAATGCTACCAGGACAATAATTATTGACTTATAGGACAAATAGGCGTCATTTTTCTTTTGTCTTCCCTGTAGGCTAACAAATATGTTTAAAATAAAGAATGCAAATAAAGCATTCTTAACCAAAGCCCACTTTTATTTTGATCTATATTAGAAATTGAAGTGTTTACGTTAAGTTGAATATTAAAAATAGTAAGCTAAAAATCATAACAGTGCACATTATTTTTAATACATTGCTCGATGCAAAAGCACTGATTTGAAGATCAAAGGATTTAGGCATTTAGTGTCTACTGCAGTAGTTCATAATATTCTTTTATTAGCATGTGGATTAGCATGGCTTTTATTTCAATGAGACAATTCAATGAGACAAGTGAGGTTGGAAGCACTGACTCTATTTGTCTATCATGCTAGATCATTTTATTCATAGTCTTTGAACAAGCCATAGCTTCATTTCATATGCTGTTACCATGATTGTTCAAAAATGATGGCTGGATTGAAACAACATGCAGGGCAAAATCAGACAAGTGAGTTTATGATTTAGCATGTCCAAATTCAGCTTTAGTACAGGCATTCATGTACTGTTAGATCTTAGAGTTCCGAGTAGTGGCTACTCAAATGACTAGTATAGCACCCAATTGGTTCAATAACAGCATCTGTAACTGATCCTGTTTCCTGCGACTTCAATTTTAATTAGAAATCTAAACCATTATAATTAGGAAACAGATAGGCATTTAATTGCTTTTAAAAACCCGTATTTTATTCTTTTTTCCAATTAAGAACTTACAGTGATGCTTAGTTCTAAACAAAAATACTTAGCAGAGAAAGCAAAATCTACAATCATGACAGATCTATGAAAAAAAATATTATGCAAAATAGCATTTCAGAGCCTTTCTATGCTAGCAGGATTGGCAGGTTTTTGCACTAAATGTTATATATCATAAATTTAGAAGATATAAAGCACACAGTATAAAGCACTGATGGAAGAAGAAATATTTTAAACTGGTTCTGTATATATTCACATTTTTGTAGGGAAGAGAATCCCATTTTTTTTATTAGTAGATTTTTATGATGCCCAGCTTGCCATTGTTGAGAATCCAAAATTGTCTGAGTATAATAAAGTTAAAACATCTTATTAAGGAATTTAACATTGGATTCTATATATCTAAATTTAAATATTTAAATTAAAATATGAAAAATAGTATTTTCATGGTTGAAAATATTAAAATATGTTTTTGAAGGACTATTTTATTAGTCAATAAAATATACTATCACTTATTACACTTCAATATTTTTAGTTAGTTTTAGGACTCTAGAGAATTGATAAGGATTATTGCTACAATTTTCAATTCTTCTTTATAATGAAACTTGTTTTGATTAAATGAGGACACTAGATGGACATTAGATAGCCAAGGTACAGTTTTCTGTGTGCATTTGTTATTACTGGCATTAAGTACAATTTGATAATTCTAGAATAAGCATTTCAAAATTTGCATTTCATGGATTAATCCTTGGAATTCTTACTTGGAAATAACATTCCACCCTTATTTGGAAGTAACATTTGTTAGTTTTATTTCCAAAAATATACTAATTGACAGAACCAAGTGTCACATTGGATAAGAAATTGATGTTGCATTCGGAGAGGACAATCTTCATGTAGCAAAGGACAGAAATTCCTTGCATCAAGCGCTCATAGGAACTTATGTACATAGGAGAGGGAAGTTTGGTGAGAGAAGAAATAGCTGTGGGTTTTTTACATAAAATATTTGCCTTGGAAATAAATATCAAGGCTTCCTAAAAGTCTACATGATAAGAAAGCTTCCAAGCTTCTTAGTTTCATAAAGACAAATGTTACTAATGTTACCCCAAATATTTAAAACAGGCTAGATATTATAAGTACTTCTATCTTCTTTCCATAATTGTCCTTGTAAATGATTGAAGCATCTAAGCCTCTTCTGCCAATCTCCACCTGATAAAATAAATTTGACCATGATTTCAATCCTGCAAGTGTCAGTGTCAGAAACAGTGATAGGTACAAAAGCAGCAGATCAGAGAAATTGAACACACACACACACACACACACACACACAGAGAGAGAGAGAGAGAGAGAGAGAGAGAGAGAGAGAGAGAGAGAGAGGAACTCCTTGCAACCTATAGCTGTCATGTTATAGTATTAGCCAGGATGTCAAATTGATAAAGGAGGACAAAAAGAAAATAATTGCTCCCCTTCCTTTTATTATCTTGTCACAAACATCTGCAAGATAAGGGAACGAATTGGAAGAAAATCTAGAAGAGAAACTTAAATAGAACAACAAACTTTGATGATCCAAACTCTGTCAAGGATTTTGGAGTACTCATCTCCAATGACCTAAGTGCTAGAGCCCACTGTAACTACATAGCCAAAAAGGCGTTAAGAGTTGTTAACTTAATCTTACGTAGCTTTTTCTCTGGTAATATCACACTACTAACTAGAGCATACATAACATTTGCTGGACCAATACTCAAATTCAGCTCATCAGTCTGGAACCCACATTACATATCTGATATTAACACAGTTGAGAAAGTCCAGAAATATTTCACAAGAGGAGTTCTCCGCTCCTCTACTCGTTGTAGAATACCTTATGCCACCAGACTCAAAATGCTAAACCCAGAAAACCTAGAACTATGCCGCCTTCAGTCTGATCTATGTAAAGTACATAAAATCATACATTGCAATGTCCTACCTGTCAATGAATACTTCAGCTTCAACCATAACAACACGAGAGCAAACAATAGATACAAACTCAAGGTTAATCGCACCAAACTTGATTACAGGAAATACGATTTCAGAAACAGAGTGGTCAATGTCTGGAATATTCTATCTGACTCTGTGGTTTCTTCCCCAAACCCCCAAAGCTTTAACCTTAGACTGTCTACTATTGACCTCACCCCTTTCCTAAGAGGTCTGTAGGGGGCATGCATAAGCACACCAAAGTGCCTACCATCCCTGTCTTATTGTTTCTTTTATATATATTTTTATTTTTCTTATATGTATCCATGTATTCATGACTATCTTTTTACTTATACCTATTATCTTGTAAGCAATTGACAAATACAAATAAATAAAAATGAAATGAAACAAAAAGGGTGGCACCCAAGGAGGTCATATTCTGAATATTCATGTTGATACAAACAAATCTTAAGAAGTTTTTTTAAAGGTCAGATCTTGCCAGGTTAATTAAAATAAATAATAATGTATTATTTATTTCAAACAAAATATGTTTGAAACGAATAATGTATCCCACTTACCTGTATTTTTATATTTATTTTAACAAATAAAAAATATAAACTGACAGGGAGTAAGTTATATTGGGCCCAGTGAAAAATACTTTAAAGTAAGCCTGCATATGATTTTATTGATAGGCATGCATCTTAATTTTAATATCTCAGAAGTTCCTTGCTGAAGCAAATTTAAATCAATTTTATATGACCTCATATTTTTGGGATTATTGTTGATTTTGCAATTTCGAGGTAAAATTTCATATTGTGTAATCATTCCTTCTTAGATGGAAAAATTTAACTGCCATGAGCACATTAATAGTAGCAATAGTAATAAATAAATTTTGCATTTTCTATGTACTTAAAACTATGTCCTTCTATGTACTTAAAACTATGTACTTAAAACAGAGAGCTGATATAATGAGATCCAGAAGTATCCAACTAAAATTATATCTTAGCCGATGGCATAATTCCTTGGGTTGCATAAGTATGCTTGAAATAATTTAGTATTAAATGTTTCTGATGTTACCAGGCATTGAGCTTGATTCAAAAATTTGCCTTTAAAATGTATCTGTTAATAGGAAGTTGGATGAAAGATATTGTTGTCTGATTAAATGACTGATCAACAGATCTAATGTAATAAAATATAACACGTTAATAGTGATTGGGTAATCATAACATTGCAAAATATAATTCCCCTGTAGTTTTGTTCACAACATTATTTTCTTGACTACTTTTCATATTGGTGGGTTGTTGTTTTTGGAAAGGAATTTGGTTAAAGAGTATGCTTGCGTGGTGAAGTAAAAATGTTATTCTTTACAAAGCAGAGTTTGCCGATTCTTGAAGAGTCCTCAACTTTAGGATCAAGTATCATCAATATAAGCAGTATAACATGGCAAAAGAAGCTAATGGGAAATGAGCTCAACATTAATGGGAGATACTTAAAAAGATCTACAACTAAAAGCCCACCTGCAATTAATTCTAAGGGAAAAAAATAGAAGATAGCAAAAGAAACCCATGTAGGATTATGGAAAGCAGGACAGATCACCATGGAACAGTGATCTAAATCAACAAAGTTTGAGAAAGTTGCTAAGGGCTTCTTAAAAAGACTTCTTTTAGACACCTGAAATAAAAAAGAGGAAATAATTTGTAGGTTGGCTGCTCAGTGAAGACAAGAAAAAGCAGTGATATGCAACATTTTGTTTCAGAGTTCTCCAGCACAATAAGAGGTATATTCCATCATACAAAATTAAAGAGTAGGATTCAGATATAGAAACATGGTCAGAAAAGATATGTTTCCTTTGAATAAGTCTGAGTGTTCAAGGTCAGATAAATCAAATATTAGGATAGTGAAGGAACTTGCTGATTGTCTCACCAAAATTTTATTTCTCTGAAAATCCTGAAAAACAGATAATGCATACAATGAAAGAAAAAGACAAATATTATTCCTTATTTCAAAAATGGAGGAAAGACTCATAGCAATATCAGAATATTCTGGACCAGATCTTAAAATGCTTGATCTGTATGTTGAAAGCAATGTCATATTGCTTTAGCATGCAAATTAGCATGGCTTTATCTTATTTCTTTTTGTTATTTATTTTTTAAAAAATTGTCCACTCAAGACATTAAATATGATTCCATTGGCTTAAATAGATAGAACTCAATACAAGAAGCAATAAATTGTCAAATCCTGGCAACAGCTATCAAGTCAATCACTTGATAACCATTCACTATCAGTATGGGTCCCTAGGCCCATTGGCAGAATCATGTTTTCAGGGCTTTGTGATAGAGTGTCAAAGAGGTGGTCAATTTTATCTCTGCAAGTATGATGTTCTAATAGGGAGGAAACCAGCATGGAGAATGTCCTTCTTCTTGGTCTCCCTTAAGAGAGGGGACCATAGCATTCCCTCCATCCCTGCTGTGATAGGTGGGAGATATGCCTGGGAAGAGACAGTACTTCAAATAAATTAGAACAGGACAAGAGTATATATATTGAGCTAATGATAATTCCTGATGAAGCCCAATAAACTAAATGAATTTCAGTGAGAAGGACCTCCTCCTGAATACAGAAATTAGATAGATTGTCTGTTCTGAAAAAGGTAGTATATCCTTAGAAAGAATTGACTTTGAGTTTTAAAATGTTCATAGTCTAGTATTACCATTGTAATCGTAAGTGTATTGTGGGATGAAAAGCCAAATGCCACTCATATTTTTTACCCTACTCCATGCCTACCTACTCCACTTCAAAAAACCAGGCTTCCCCTGTTCCATCAAAAATCTCCAGATGATCAGACAAAAGACCACTTAAACTTTTCAGGCTACATTAGAACACAGGTTGAAATTGACAAAGTTGGTCTCCAATTAAGAACTTGGCAAACTCCCATTTAATTTAATTCCCTCCAGATAGGAAAATCCTTTTGACAACACAAAAATAACATTGCCCTCACCACAGAGCCAGACACCCTCTCCAAATATTTAAATCTAAAAAGATTAAGAATTAGTATGTCTTGCAGGCATTCCCCCACTCCCAGCATTTTCTCCCAATCAGTAATATATTTGCAGGCATATCTGCAAAACTTGTCAATTTTTGTATAAGCATTATTGTTCCCCATTCAATTATTGGTCACCTTCGAGAGCTTTACTATCCAGTACTGTCCAGTACTATCTAGTATGCTGTCTAATAATCTATTCTCCACCTCAAACAAATTGCCCAGGTTTATTTTTATAACCAAGTTTGGAATTTTCTTCTAAAAATATGTTAATAACCTACCTACAATTTCCCACACCCTATTAAGAAACTAAACATTTTCGTTTCTATAACTTATTTTGTGTGTATAACCAACTATTGAGTGGAGCAGCAATATGTACAGCTGAAATAACTGGGCTGACAACCAATTAATTATGAAAGCAATTATTCACCATGTCCTGGTTTTGGTTTTTATTTAAAAAGCTAAACAACTTCACACAAGGATGCCTGAGAAAATGGTTTAGGTATCATACTGAGATCAGCAACATTTATATTACAGAATATGTCAGGATCCACAGATGCTTTTCTCTTTAACACCTGCAGTCTGGAATACGTCCCCACTGAAGTTCATAAGAGCCTACAAAAATATGAATCATCCACATTATTGTAAGCCCTACACATATTGAAGACCTACACATATTGTTTGAATGATTGTTCCAAGAGTTTATGATTTCTTTTACTTTTGCAAGGAGATACTACTGTCAGTAGAGAAGGAGTTATTTGTCGCAAAGTTGAATGGAAAGCCTTATTCCATTCTTGCCCAGAGGCCCTGCTGAAGATTAGGGAGGGAGGGGACATATGTAAAAACATGAATGAACGTGCATATTTGCAAATTAGATAGCCAGCAGTATGGTCCCTGGGACCAAAAAGTTTGCACACTGTCCTATGATGGTCTACATTTTTAATTAAGACTAGGAAGAGATACTGCTTAGATAAGCTGCTTTATTCCTTTACATAAGCTGCAGGGTAACAAGTTTGCTGCTCTGATCTCGGATTGATAATTATTTCCTGTTTTTGCCTTAAGTAAGCACCCAGTCTCTGCAATCACTTATTTTCTCTAATATATAATCTTACCTTACTGATGCCTAATCTAAGCAATAGGAGGGGGGATGGGTAGAGAAAACCATCTCTCCAACATAGTAAATAACTAGACTTAATTAATCAATCCTGATTTATTTTAATTGTTCTTATACATTCATGTTTTGTGGTAGTGTAGTAGTGGATCCACACATTATAACCAGTAATATCCTCCTGGTTAGAATTTTGCATGGTCACTTAAATGTAAATCCTATTAAACAGTAACATGTGTATTAATATGCACTACTTCATGCCAAAAGGACATGGTTTCTGGGTTTATTACAAAAAGGAGAAAAACAAATGCAAAACCACTATTTCTATTAATATGAGTGATCTATCATTTTCAGTCTTGAGCCATACAACTGTGATTTAGTTATATACAAAACCATTATCCATTCTAAAAATTTAGTGCAGTTTGATTGCATAAATATGTTTATTGCATAACATATTAAATATGAAAAAATATTAAAATGCAGTTATCTGTATTAAAAGATTCTTTCTATTTTGGTAAGTAACAATAATGAAAGATGATATGTGTCTTTATTTTAATATGCCTGTGCTGGATAACATTTGTGCAGAGTTATTTCCTCAGATTAATTACTTAATGCTGGATCCCATACCATATTTTGCGAAAATAAGACCTATCCTAAAAATGGTGTAGCTGTGGGATCAGCAATGTGTGTAAAGCACCAAGCTTGGTCTAGATGCAACTCAGCCCCTTAATCATCAGATCGGCTGAGCCAGCAAAGTCCAGAAGCTGCATCTCGTTCTTTCTTTCCAAGGGTCTGGAGGTGTTTTTGGTGCACTTTTGCTAGCCCTGCCCCTGCCCATGGCATCAGGCAACCTCACCACTGAGAGCCCCTCTCTTCCACAGTTTGCCTTGTGGCTCTGGAGCAGGGGGCAACCACAGTTTGTACTCCACCAGGCCTGGAACTTGGGTTTTGGTCAAGCAGTTGCTACGATGAAGCAGAAGTCAGGATCATCTGTTTCCCCTGTGTCTCTGCCTGCTTCTGGTGCCACTGCGCATCAGAATTGCCTGCTTTCATTAAACCAGGTGTCAATCTGGCCTACCATATCTTAGCTTGACTGCAGCCACAATGGGTCCGGAGGCTATGTGGTGTGTCAGGATCACCTTCCCCACTTGCCTCTGCCCAGCTGCTGGATCTGCTGCACCTGCTGCTGCTGACTTCGTGGGGGTTCTTTGCCCCCTGGACATGCTGCTGTCGGCCATCCTGCTAGACTGCTCCTGCCTGGCACAGGGCAAGTTGCATCTATCACCTTCAGAACACTTCCTCCCACTGCCAGCCTGCCAGGGTCCCTTCAAAACCTGAGCTCCAGTGTCCCAGCAGCAACAGGGCAAGTAGGCAGGGCAGACAGAGGCCAGGAAGCACTGAAGGCTTGGCCTGTTGTGGCCATAGGCAAGCGGATGGTGGGACAGAGAGGATCAGGCCAGCAGGAGCAGTGCTCCCACTCCCATGAGTCCCTACACTCGCTGCCTCCTGTACATGAAAAAGGCACTCCCTCAAAATAAGCCCTAGTGATTATTTTCAAGCCTCAAAAATATAAAACTAGGTCTTATTTTTGGGGAAACACAGCATATTTTATACAAACTATAGCATTATGGGAGAATCACAATAACAACACATAGGAGGCAGATGGAGGAGTAGCTCAAGAAGAATGGGGGGAGGAGGAAGGGAGGAGGAAGAGGAAAGTAATCTGAAAATTACAGAGTTAGAATTTAGGAGATATTTACATTTAACTTTAGTGTTAGCCATGACTGGTTGACTATGGATCAGTCATTCTTTTTAAGCTTAGCCTCCAAGGCTGTTTTGGGGAAAACCTGAGGAAGGAATGATATCTATAATTGATTGAGTGGCTCCATGATTTAGAGAGAACAAAACATCAAGAATGTCATTAAACTCTGGAGCCCAAAACTTCCCAATAATATGCCTGTACTGATATGTGCATTATTTTACATTCTGGAAGAAAAAGAAGGATTTAAGTTACATACAGATACAAAGTTAAATTTCTTTTGTGTTTTTTTCTAATTCTACTTTAATAAGTATGGTGTTTTTGTTTTTGTTTTTTGCTTTTTTGTATGCCTTTAAATCAACTGCCTTAGACAAGTCATTGTAGTTTTCTTGGCAAGATTTCAGAAATGGTTTACTTAGAGCTGAGAGAAAATGACTGGTTCAAGGTCACTCATCCAGCTTTCTACCTAAGGGAGAACTAGAATTCAGTCTTCTGGTTTCTTGTCCATACCTTTACCATTACATCAAACTGGCTCTCTAATGTTAGTCTGGTACCTGAAGTCTTATTGTAAAACAAAGAATATAAGATAGTAAAACATCATAACATAATCCTATTGTGAGAGTTTGTTGTTATATCCTTTATTTTAGAATTCCTCAGTCTATCAGTGAAATGTTGGAAGAATTGTAGAAAAGGGACTCTATCCATTGATGTCAGCAGAGTAAGTGACTCAGAATAGAACAGAATAGGATCACATTTGGTATAATGGAAGACTCTGCAAAAGAAAGACTTAATTTGGAAACAGACCAAATCTTCTAGGGATTGTGGAGGAAAAATAATACACACACACACATACAAATCCCTACTGTATCCCTTTGGGAGAAGCAGCTGGGAAGCATGTGGAAAGTTACTAACTCCTCCATTTTAAGTTACTAACTCCTCCAACTCCTCCATTTGTTTCCTCTCACCCCGCTTCTCAGTCATTGAGTCTTTTTACCAAATTGATAAGAATTCAAGGAACCTTAACCTGCATATTTTCCTTGCTTCTTTTTTCAACAGTAATATTTGTTTGTTTTCTATTTGTTAATAATAAGAAGCCCATTTCCAAACAAGAATGCTGGTTACCTGTTTTAACCACACATTTTGGATACAGAATATTTGTAAATTTATATACAAATTGACTACTAATCAGCTGATTTTTTCCCCTCCCCAGATAATGGCTGTTAAAGTCTAACAGATTTTATACACCGAGACTCTGCCCTGAGAGTGTCAAAACAAATGGGAACGCGTCACTTAACTCTGGTACAGCAAAGGATGCTGACCTCAATCCCTGATACTCTTTCTTGTTATTAATCTAGCTCAACAATTCACAAGTAGATTAAAATTAATTCTTCCATTCATAATGCTATATTTTCCTTCTCAGGTTCTGGAGGTTTTTCTGCATTTATCACTTGCCAATGAAATTTACTTTCAATCCATAACAAAATATGGTGGAATATTTCTTACTTCTTATAATATGGGAAAGAGGAAATGTTTTCCAACTATTTAAGAACAGCCAATTAAATATGAGTGCTGCTGATAGATAACCTGGAGTTTCTAAGTGCTTTTACCATAAAGAATTGGCTGAACTTATTTCAATAGTTCACAGCCCTGCTTCATATGTAAGAAATCATACAAGGTCTTTTTAAAAAGATAAATCTTTGCAGTATGCATCGAATGTGTTTGCTAGAATTGCAAAAGAAAAGGATCCAATTAAAAAAACAAGGTTTCTAGATAGATTGAAGGTCCATATTACTTTTCATATTAGATACGAAGTGTTCATTAAAAGTTTTGAAACGTAAATAATTAAAGAGAAGGGGATTAAAAGAAAAGAAAAAAGTGAACTCAATGAAACAATATTAAATTATAAGCAGGACGACTCTGGGAAGCCTTTGATCTCAAGGAGGTCTCCCTAAACATCTGGAAAGAAGTAACCTTATTACTCGAGCCAGAGAGCCGCTCAATTGGTGGCTGTCATTTGAGGGTGGAAGATACATTATTTTGCCTCTTGCCTTGCCAACGGACGCGACAACTCCAAAAGGGGATCCTGATTTCTGAAACTTTGACCTGATCGGCCAATCTAGTATCCTTCGCCATTCCCCTCTGTGCCTTCCCCAAAGGCGGCTACACATTGCAAAATCCTGCCTGAACAAGGCTGCCTATTTACCCATTAATGGCTGTCCTTCTCCCGCTTTGAGAGGTGTGGAGTCCTGGCAGGAGAAGGAGGCATTTTCCTCACTTCAAACCCGGAAGAAATGAATCAATGGGGCACCAGGGCTCCCTTGCTTACCACTTCTAGCCTGAGATTTGGCTCCGAATAGTTTCCCTTTCCTGCTACCAAGCGAGCTCTTCATCCTATGGAAGGCTCTCACTGCGCGCCCAATCAGCCGTTCTTAGCCAGCCATCGGCGGCCAGGAGAGAGTTGCCAGACTGGGTCTGAGGAGAGGAACAAGAAAGTCAACGAGAAGAAACGGCGGACTGGTGAGAAGAGCCGCTAGGTGCTCGGCAGCTTCCCTTCAGTAAGACTTTTTTTCCCCCTTTTTCTTCTAGCGCCAATTTTTTTGGCGGCCAGTAATTCTTCTACCCTTCAGGGAAGAGACTCTGATGCCGCGTGCGAGGAAATAGCAATAACCAGGCAACACCGCCTAAAATTAGAGAGACTCTATGTCGTGCCGAGGGAAAGCGGGCGCGTGGCGGGGGCTAGAGAGGAAGTTAATGAATGTCGCTACGCGACGAGAGAGAAAGAGAGAGCGCAACACGCGAGGGCTGACTAATGTTGAGGAAATGTGGCGACAGGGTCAATAAATAAGGAAACGCTTCTGGGACTCAGAATTTGGCTCAAGAGACTCTTCCCAAATCTAGCTTCCTTCAAAGATGTTGGACTTCAATTCTTTTTGTTCTCCCCAGCCAGTCGTTTGTCTTGCTCTGAGATGTGATGCATAGAGATAATATTACTTTGTTATGCAAATTACAAAACAAAGCTTCTGAGAAGAATTTATAAAGAGGGCAAGTTTATCAGCAGATTAAAAAGGAGTGGGGGGGCGGTCCATTCATGGCTGCCATCTTGACTCTTTTGCCTTTCTCTACACACACATTGAGAGCAGTTCAAGGGAATGCATGAACCTAAGTCATTGTCATGCATAGACCCACTTATCTTACAAGGTAACATACATAAACAATCTTTATACTTTCCAGCTCATTGTCTTGAAAACTGGCTTTCTCAAGAAATGTAAGCATCACAAACCAAGATATCTTAGCAAATCCTTTGCCAGAGACAAATTATGCACATTTCAATCCCAAAGTTTCTGAAATGCATGAGCCTAAGTATGCATAGACCCACTTTGATTCAGTTTTTTTTTTTGGCAAGAGTTGATTGCCATTCATTCAACACTATATTGGTGGGCTATTATTTGTAGCATATGGGGGACATTGATCAAGTTACTCATATCTCAGGCCAGGCTTAAGACTGAATGAACTGTTAAATGTCACATTTATATATATATTGGATATTATGGTTCACATCTAAAGTTAAGTTTCTTAGTGAAAAGTTGAACTACTATAATTTCAAACAAATCAAATCTATATATTTTTAAAGTAAAAAGTCATGCCTAAGAAAACATGAAATCATATATGCATATAGAGAAGGTGTAGTTTCTTGTAAGCAAATTATCATAAGATATGTCCCTAGATTTAATCACACACAAAATGAGCAAAAGGTTGCAGAGCCTTCAGATGCTATACTTTCTTACTAGTTAAGCCTGCCTGTGTAAGTTCTTTGTAATTTACCAATATATCAGTACTTCTAAAACGTTCCATTAGCATTTTCTAGTTTTTTTCCAGGTATTATAGAAACTCTCTGTAGTAAGATTTTAAAAAGATGGCATAATTGAAGAAGGGATTATAAAAAGCAGCTTCTACCATTGATATACAGACTTAAATTATTTAATTGCATGTTTTCTTAAAAGAAGTTGCTGACTATAGAATAATTGCGTTATTTGGAAATTTTTAAAGGAATTCAATTTAGCTTTGTTTTCACTTGATACTTAAATATAAATGCTTGTTAAACTGCTGTTAAACTGCTGTTAGCTGATGAACTCATGTACTTTGGGAATACCAACAAGATCAGCTGACTACACTTCCAACCTCACAGCAAGTAAAATTACTCCTAAACATATCCAGTCAAGTATTTCATTGAAGTTATTCTACCATATAAATTCACCTAAATTTTTATACATAGTCTTCTAAGAAGAGGACTTGGAGAGAAAACATGGCTTGGAAAGGAAGTCTCCATGACATAATTTAATTGCCAAGGCTTGACAGTACAGAAGATACCACTGAAACATTTATTGTTGCATGAATGGCCAATGGAAAAAAGGCTAACAATATCACAAAGGTTTGCCTGAACTCACCCGGACGTGAGGGTTCATGAAATATTAAGAATTTCCTAGAGCAAAAAGAGAAGAAATGTGTGTTTCCAAAGTAGTGACTTTTTATCTAAGCAGTATGACTATGTGCTGCCAGAAAGAAGACTGAGTAGATTAAGCATGTTGCATGAAAAGAGCCAGGAGTCCAGTGGCATTTGAAACATAGTTGACTTAATTATTGTATATGTTTTTGCGGATCATGTCTGTCTTTATTATGGGATAAAATATATAATTGTGAAGGCAAAAGGTAGAAAGGGGGTAAAAGGGGATAGTTAGAAATGGTGACCACCCATAACTGCGTAGAATAGGGGTGTCAAACTCAAACCTGGCCCGCGGAGTGTCTAAATCTGGCCCACAGGGCTAGCCTGGAAATAGGAAAGGACTGCCCCCCTGGGCATGGGGGTGCACATGACCCCCATGTGGTCCATTTTCAGCCTGGAAGGTCTCTTGCAATACTTCACCAGCCAAAACGATGCACGTGCATCCCATCTCTCTCTGTCCCCAGCCAACCCATGGAGGAGAATTACAATGCTGATCCAGCCCTCAAAGAAATTCAGTTTGACACTCCAGGCATAGAAACTTTGTGAAGCTTCATTTTGGGAGAAAGAATCTGCTTTCCTCTCAGTATCTCACACCATCTACTGGGAAGGCCAACCTTTCTATAACATTATACACCTGGATAAACTGCTAGAGGACAGAAGGATTATGGATGTCCACTTAACCTAAATACACAGTTAAATCTGAATCCAAAAAACTATGTTTAAGCAGTCTAGTTTTTAAAAAATGCTCAATACATTTAAAATATTCAACTTGCATGGCATTTTTTAAATTATAACTGCACAGTGATATTTAAGTGGATGATAATTTGCTTTTATTTCATTCATTTGGAATGAACTAGCAGTTTTGAATGCATCATAGTCCAAAGGCTTCAAATGCTTCTAGTATTTCTGATTGCATGCATCGTTAGATTAATGGTTAAATCCAGTGGCTAATGGATTTTTATCTCACAATATGATGTTCTTTTTTCGGAAGTGCAATCAATGCAGTTTAATTTATTTGATTAAAATATTTTTAAACAGGTTTCCAAAGTAAGCTTACATAAATATTTCAAAACCAATACATATATAAACCTTAAATCTAAAACAAAGATAGAACAGGTCCAGGTGTATCCGTCTCAGGAGAGTATTGCAAGGTTGAGATCATTTTTTAGAAGCCCAGCTTCTGAAGAATGATATACTATAACTGAGTATCAGACAGCAAATAGAGCAGAGCTTCAGAGGATAACAATGCTTACATAGGAATATGCAGTATATGAAGTACAGTATATACTGCTGCTGTGATCCAAAGATATGGATATTTTTGTAACTAATGTTGGGTGTAGAAACAAACCAAGAAGCAATGAAAGAGAGAGACTAGAGCTGCAACTAGTAATGAACAGGATGAACTGGAAGTGGAGAAGACATTATCATCATCATCATATAATATCGTACATCTTAAGATACTTGGTTGATACCAAGGATGCTGGCAGCAACCCGTATCAACCATTAGCACCAGTCAATAGTATTTGTGATGCATTTTTAAATGTTCAGTTGACTGAGTTTCATGTTTAATAAATAAATAATAATAATCTGCTGCAAGAAGATTGCACAAACTGATTACATGACAAAGTAGCAACAATGGTGCATTAGAAAATCTGCAAGAAATATCATTTGCCTGTAAGCAAGAACTGGTGGGACCATAAAATAGAAACAGTAGTCGATAAGAAAGAAAAAAAAGTCTGGATAGTGGATGTGGCAGTGCCTGGAGACAGCAGAACAGAAGAGAAAGAACTGGAGAAGATAACAAAATATAAAGACCTACAAATAGAAATAGAATGACTATGGCAAAGGCAAGCAAGGGTAATATCAATAGTAATAGGCGCCTTGGATGCAGTCCCAAAACAATTGGAGCACCACTTGAACACCATAGGCATTGACAAATTTACCATCTGTCAATTGCACAAGGCAGTTTTATTTGGAACAGCTTCCATCCTGCGGCAATATCTGTAACACCATCAAACATCCAGGTTTGCCTATACCAGGTCCTTGGTAAGGACTTGATAGGTAGACAAAAATGCCAAACCCAGTCTAAACATCTGGCTGACTGTGCGATTAATATTATTATTATTTTTTGACACAAAAAGCAACAGTGTACACAGAAACGAGATAACTATGCTGGGTTTTGTATCACAAATCACTAGTCAACCACTTCCCAAGTGTTTAGAACTGTGTGATGTATTGGCAGATTATGTGAGCATAATCCTCCTGCAGCTGACCAATGGTGATTTTTTTTCAGTACCAATTGTTTTCAAGTGTTTGCTGAGGTCTTTAGGCACAGCACCCAGTGTGCTGAGTACCATTAGAACCACCTGCACTGGTTTATGCCAGGGTCTCTGCAGTTTGATTTTCAAATCTTGATATGTGGTGATTTTTTTGAAGTTGTTTCTTGTCAATTCTGCTGTCATCAGGTATGGCAATGTTGACGATCCTCACTTTTTTCTTCTCCACAATCATGATATCCAGGGTATTGTGTTCCAAAACTTTGTCAGTCTTTATTCGGAAGTCCCACAGTAGTTTTGCATGCTCATTTTCGACCACTTTTTCAGGCTTATGATCCCTCAGGTTCTTTGCTACAGGCAGATGGTAGTTGCAATACAAGTTCTAATGGACTATCAGAGTGAAAATATTGTGATGTTGTTTGTAGTCAGTCTGAGCAATTGCCTTGCAACAGCTCAATATGCGATCAATGGTTTTGTCCATTTCTTTGCAGAGTCTGCCTTTGGGGTCATCAGCAGATTTTTCTATTCTGGTTTTGATTGCATTCATTCTAATGGCTTGTTCTTGGGCTGCAAGAATCAGGCCTTCTGTCTCTTTCTTCAGTGTTCCATTGGTCAGCCATAACCAGGTCTTTTCCCTGTCTACTTTTCCTTGGATCTTTTCAAGGAACTGCCCATGCAGTACTTTGTTACACCAGCTGTCAGCCCGAGTTTGCATTGCTGTTTTCCTGTACTGATTCTTGGATTGCTGCACTTTGAGAAGCTTCCTGTAGTTGACCTCCATCAAAACTGGTTCAACACTGTCTTTCACATAATCTGCAAGAGCATGCTTTTGTTCTTCGACTGTCTGCTTCACTTGCTAAAGTCTTCTGCCACCTGCTTTTCTGGGCAAATACAGCCTGTCAACATCACTACACGGGGGAAGTGAATAGTGTATGGTCATCAGTTTACTCGTTTCCACAGGCTGTCCAGCTCTGCCTGTGTCCAGTTTACAATCCCAGCAGTTTATCTGATGCTGGGTATGGCCCAGGTATTTATAGCCTTGATGGTGTTATCACCATTCAGTTTGTTTTTTAGAAATTTTCTGACCCTTTGTGTGTATTCTTTGCTGAAATAATAATAATACTAATAATAATACTAATAATACTAATACTAATACTAATAATAATAATAATAATAATAATAATAATAATAATAATAATAAAACATGTAACAGTGATACCCATTATTATCGGGCATTTGGTACTATGTTGCAGCTTCCTGTAGTAACACCAGTAGAACTGCAAAAAACTGCACTACTGGGAACATTGTACATCTTAGGATGCTGGCAGCAACCTGTATCAACCATTAGCACCAGTCAATGGTATTTGTGTTCAGTTGACTGAGTTTCATGTTTAATGAATAAAGATATGGAGGAGGAGGAGGAGGAGGAGGTTTACTCCAGGCTTAGTTGCTATATAATAACTAATGTTTGTGGACCATCTTCAAATGCAGCCACATTTTAGAATGGAAAAAAAAAATGACACAATATGAAAACATTAAAAAAATTGTTTATTTCTTTTATGGCATGGATGAAATAAAATTTTTCTTTTTTTTTTTAAATATAGTTTATTAATTTTTACAATTAAAACCAGTCACAATACATACACAAATAAGCAAAAGAAAGAAAAAAAGAAAAGAAAGAAAAGAGAAGAGGAAGAGAGGGAAAGAATTTTAAGAAAAGAAAGAAAGAAAGAGGTTACAGGATTAAAAATATTCTTATTTTAACAGTTTGCAAGATCTTCTTTTGTTTTCATCACCTTAACTTGTGTCATATAACCACACCTGTTTTTAACTTATATCGCTACCTCGTTGTTATGTATTGATACTTTTCTTTCATGCCTTATAATATATTATTTATCTTTGGTCAATCCAATTATACCAACAATTCCAGCTGTCATAGTATAGTGAAGTGTCTTTGTTTTTTAGCACCAAAGTCAATTTATCCATTTCTGCGCATTTTGAGATTTTTTCAATAATCATTTCTTCTGATGGAATTTGGTGTTGTTTCCAATGTTGAGCGAAGGCTAATCTGGCCGCTGTTAAAATGTGTATTGTTATGTATTTGGTTTTTTTGGAAATTTGCTTATCAAAAATCCCTAGTAGGAAGGACTCTGGTTTGTATTCGATCTGCTCTTTGGTGATTTCTTCCAACCAAGTTTTGATTTTCTTCCAATACTTTTGGGTTTCTGCACAAGACCACCACATATGGAAAAAGGTTCCTTCTTTTTTCCTACACTTCCAGCAATGCGGACTCATGTTGGGGTGCATCTTCGCTAACCTCGAAGGGGGGAGATGCCATCTATAAAACATTTTATAAAGATTTTCCTTGTATGCTGCCGATTTGGTAATCTTATTGTTTCTGCCCCAAACTTTCTCCCATTCCGCTAATGTGATGCTGCGCCCTACGTTCTTACTCCAAGCAATCATATTTCCTTTTACGATTTCTTCTTCTAGTTCTGTTTCTAATAAGTAGTTATAAAATTTTGTTATGTTTTTTTTATTTGATCCTAATAAAATTTTATCTAACTGTTGCAGTTTGTTATTAATTCCGAATTCTGTTTTGTCTTGTTTATATCTGCTTTGAATCTGAAGATAAACCCATTGATCAATTTTATGTCCTTGCTCTTGAAGATCCAGCCCCGGTTTCAAATTTCCTTGTGGGTCTAATAAGTCTTTGTATTTAATCATTTTGGTAAGCTCCAAATTGTTTGGGTGAATCATTGCCTCCATTGTTGGAATCCATACTGGTACTTTTGTATAATGTTTTTTCCTTATTTTCCTCCAAATTGTTAATAGTGCGTCTCTAATTAAATGTCTATGGAAATATTTTTGACTGGTTTTCCCTACGTCCCATAGAAAGGCGTGCCACCCCCTTTGTAAATCATGGCCTTCTAGAAATAGTATTCTTTTATTGGTTAAACTCACCCAATCCTTCAACCAAACTAATGAGGTGGCCATATGGTATAACTCCCAGTTTGGAAATGCTAACGCTCCCCTGCTCTTCATATCCTGCATTGCTTTTACATTTATTCTGGGTTTTTTCCCTTGCCAAATAAATTTCAGGGTTGTTCTATTGAGTTCTTCAAAAAACTTTTTATGTAATTTAATTGGGATCGTTTGGAATAAATACAAAAATTTAGGGAGAATGTTCATTTTAATAGTAGCAATTCGGCCTAGTAGTGAAATTTGAAGTTTCCCCCACGATTCTAAATCTTTCTTTACCTGATGTATCAGTTTATCATAATTGTTTTCTTTAAGTGTCTTACAGTGTGGGGTTAGCCAAATTCCTAAATATTTCACTTTCTTTGTCACTTGTATCTGCATTATTTCTTCTAGTTCTATTTTCTGTTTTTCTGTTAGGTTTTTGGTCATTAATTTGGTTTTTTTTTTTGTTTATTTTAAGTCCCGCTACTGCTCCAAATTTCTCTAATTCACTCATCAATTTTGGTCCCCTGTCTTTTGGTTCTTCAAGGAAGAAAATCATGTCGTCCGCAAACGCTTGCAATTTATATTCCTCTTTCTTAACTGTTAATCCCTTTATATCTGAATTCCGCCTAATTCGTGTTAATAATGTCTCTAATGCTAATATGAAGAGCAGGGGAGAGAGTGGGCAACCCTGTCTCACTCCTTTTTCTATCTTTATTGGGCGGGTGCATTCCCCATTCACTATTATATTCGCTTGTTGTGTGTCATATATAGTTGTTATAATATTTTCAAATTTGGTACCCAGATTCAAATTATAAATTTTTTGAATTAAAAATTGCCAATTCAAATTATCGAAAGCTTTTTCTGCATCTAGAAACATGAGTGCTACTTGTCTCTCTGGGTGGGCTTCATAAAATTCTAGTACATCTAATACTATTCTTAGATTATTCTTTATTTGCCTAGTTGGAAGGAATCCATTTTGATCTTCATGTATATACAAGTTTAGCAATCTTTTTAATCTGTTTGCTATAATAGAAGTGAATATTTTATAATCAGTATTTAAGAGTGAAATCGGCCCGTAATTGTTTATATATCTGGGATCTGTATCCTCCTTCGGGATCAGCGAGATCAGTGCCCCCCTCCATGAGTCCGGCATCCTAGCTGCTAGTAAAACGTCATTAAAAACTTCCACCATAAGTGGTCCGATTTGATCTGCTATTGCCTTGTACAGCTCCCCTGGGATCCCGTCTGGGCCCGGGGTTTTATTATTTTTCTGGCTCTCTATTGCTGATTTCAATTCCGATTCAGTAATGTCTTTATTTAATAGTTCAGCCATTTCTTCCCCAATTGCCTTATCCTTTACTTCATCTAGATAATTCCTTATTCTATCTTCACTGACATCCTCTCTTTTGTATAAATCTTCAAAGTATTTATGAATGATTTCTTTTTTCTGTTCTATTTCCTGGTATGTATCTCCTTTGCTATCTATTAACTGGTATATCAGTCTCTTCTCTTTCTTTTTTTTCAATTTATAAGATAGCCATCTTCCTGGCTTGTTGGCATGTTCAAAATAGATTTGTCTAGTTAAGTTCAAATTCATAGTCATTTTCTCTTGATCAATTAAATTCAGTTTGTGTTTAACTATACTTATCTGATTTTGCAGTTTGGATTCTTTTGGGTTATTTTGTAGAAGGGTTTCTAGCTCCTTAATTCTCTGTTGTAATTTGTTTTGTTGGGAATATTTTTCCTTGTTTCTCTTAGCATTATAAGAGATTGTTGTGCCTCTTATAACCGCCTTCATCGTATCCCAGACATTTTGTTTCGTGGTTTCTCCGTTATCATTTTCTTTAATAAAAAAAATCAATTCCTCCTTTAATTTATTAATATATTCTTTCTCTCTTATTAATTGAGTGTTTAAGGTCCATCTTTTCTTTGGTTTTGCCCTGCCCTTCCATATTACCTGTATTGGATTATGGTCTGCCCATTCATTAGGCAAAATTTCCACTTCTTTTGTCTCATTTGCTATCTCTCCACTCATCCATGCCATATCAATCCGTGTCCATGTTTGGTGGGGATTTGAATAAAATGTAAATTGTCTTTTTTCAGGATGTAATCTTCTCCATATATCTGTCAGATTTAGCTCTTTCATCATTTCCCTACAAATTTTGGGGAGCTCTCTCTTCCCCTTTTTATTCTTCCCGGCATTACTGTGATCCTTTTGGAAATCAGCAATGGAGTTGAAGTCCCCTACCATACAAATATTTCTTTTTTGCAATTCAACCAATTTTCCATATAGGTGTTTAAAAAACTCTTTTTGGTCTCCATTTGGGGCATATATTACTACTAAAAGAATTGGAATATCATTAATCCAGATCTGCAAACCCAGAGTCCTTCCTTCTAAGTCCGACCATATTAGCTCAGATTTCAAATCCTCTTTCACATATACTGCGATTCCCTTCTTTTTCTCCTCATCTGCTGGTGTGGTAAATAATTTTCCTAATTTCGGGCATTCTAAATATTTTTCATCCTTCTTCTTTATATGGGTTTCTTGCAGGCACGTTATATCTGCATTATGTTTAATTAATTTAGATAATATCCTTTTTCTCTTAATTGTTGAATTTAAACCATTTATGTTTATTGATAGTAATTTTTTTTCTTCTCCCATCTATTTAGTTTTGTTTTGCTCTTTGTCGTGTAACAATTCCTCTCTCTTCTTGCGCTTGTATTGATGTAGTTCCTTCTGTCTTTTGTTGTGGATAGGTATTTTCTTGGTTTCCTACCGTTCCAGTTCTATTTTTATGTCCACTGTATTCTTCTTGAAACTTTGTGTCCAATTTCTCCCTACTACTTTGCTCCTGTGGGCCCACCATCCGTTCGTAAAAATCCTGGGCTTTTTCCATAGTATCTATTTTGATTTTCCTCTCTTTCCACGACACTAACATTCCTTCTGGAATAAGCCATTTAAATATGATTCTTTTTTTATTTAAATATGCTGCCAGAAATTTATAGTCACGCCTTTGTTCCCTTATTCTCCTCGGTATCTGTTTAAGAATCACAATTTCTTTCTCTTTGTAGGTTATAGTTTTATCTCTTGAGGTTCTATATATCATGTCTCGAACACATCTTCTAGTGAATCGTATATGTACTTCCCTGGAACAATTGTGGCGTCTTGCATAATTTGTATTGACCCGGTAGACTTCATCAAACTCTTTTTGAATTTCATCTTTATCCATCTTCAATAAACCGGCCAGTATTTCTGCCATCAAGTATTCCAAGTCTTCTTCTTTTGATTCTGTCACATTTTGGAATCTTAGGTAAGTTGCTGCCTTGTCCATTTCTAGGAGGACAAGGGAGTCCTCCATTTCTTTGCTCATGCTTTTGAGATCTTCATCCACCCTTTCTAATTCCCTTTCTGTTCGTTCGGTTCTTTTCTCTACTTCTTTTATTATAACTTCGTTTTTCTCCAAGGCCTGCTGCAACACCCCCACTTTATCCTCTACTTTGGAAATGTCCGCTTTCATTTCTGTCTTTAGTTTCCCCATTTCTTCCTTCAATTCATTGATATCTGCCCTTGTTTCACTGTGGTTTTTAATCATTGTTTCTTGCAATCTTGTCAATGAGTCCTGTAAAGTTAGGAACATTGCTTGAATATTCGCATTCGAGATGCTAGTTGACTTCTCTGTTGGTAGTGTTTCCTCTATTGTTTTTTGTGCCATGGGTGAAGTTGTTGTCAAAGTAGTCATTATTGTGGGATTAACCTTCCTACCAGATTTCAAAGCAGTGGTAGTTGTAGTAGTCATTTCCTTTAAAATTTGTTTTTGTTGTTGTACAATATTGAATATATTATTCCAAATTGGCATTCAGTATTCTTAGTTCTGTAACTAAAATTGACCAAGATCTATCAACCTATTAAGTAGCTATATTCTTGACTAATTAGTAAAGTGTATATATTTTTCTCTAGTTTAACTTCAATATAAAGTAACCTTAACTATAAAATATATTACATTCACAGATAAACCCACACAAAGAAATATAATATTGGTCTAGAGAGCTCTAAGCTTATTAAGTAACTAATGCTTAATATTCTTACTGTCTCCCCTATATTCCCATTCAAATTATAACAATCTCTATTAATAATAACTTAACTAAATTAATCCAATATTTTAACACTCTAATATTTCATTACTAAATGTACATATTTATCAAGAGGAAATCAGAGGGGAAAAAAAAAAAGCAAGCATATTTCAACATAGCATACTATCAACAAGTAAGAAAGAAGAGAGGCTATTTTAGTAAGTATGTACACACAGAAAAGGGTTGAGGAAAAGAAAAAAGAAAATTCCAAAGACAAGAGTTTTTGTTTCCGCTTTTCACTTTGGAAGCTTCCACTTCTAGCATACCGGAAATGGCAAATGAAGATTTGCTGAGTAACAGCTGCCAGTAAGCAATATTCCCACTCGTTTCAGCGTTCTGGATACTGCCTATGGCGTTGCTCTGTCTTTCCCCCCGATCGGCTTCGTTCTGCTTCTGGATCCAATTTAATAGCTTCAATCCAAATGTTAGTGATAATAGAGTCTTCAGACTTCCAAAATTCTCTTTACTTCTTTTTTATTTCCGACTCTCTTCTGCCTGCCAAGCTCTTTCACATTCACTAAACCAATTCTTTTGTAGCCGCTTCGTCTTGGAGCTCACAGCTGGCATTCACACAGTATTTAACAGCCTGAAATCAGTCTATTGTCAGTCAAATATCTTCTCTGCCACGACTCTCTTTCCCCCCGAGCTTGCAAACTTTCACTCACTTTTTTCTTCCCATCGGTGGCAGTCCGGACTTCGGAGCCTCCATTGTTAGGAGGCTGTTCTTGATCGTTGGGCTCTGGAGGGCTTCCTCTTCGTTACAGGGGGGTTGCTTTCCCCACACTGCAGCCCGAGGTTCCCCCACACCGGCACGGGTCTCTCCAAGACTCGAGCACCCCGAAAGATTGCACCAAACTCAAGAAAAGGGAGGCTAGAATCACGAGCGGATTTCTGCCCCTCTGACCGTCCTTGCCTTGCCACCGGAAGTCCGAAATAAAATTTTTCAATAAACCTGATGTGATTTTCTTATATCATCTGTTGTTTAATATCAAGCTGTGTTATTGTTAGGGAAAGTATTAGGTACAAGTTGGCAGAACCATCACCATATTGAAGTATATATTCTTGGTACTATGGAAATGCTTCTACTGGAAGACAAGTTATAAATACTCTTAAGGAAAAAATAGCAAGTCAGTCTTTTTATGGTTAATGCTGGAAGTTTTGAATGACAGAATATTTCAGTCTTTTAGCTGTTGCCTGATTTGAAAGCGGCAGCTGTTCAGTTTAATAAAGTAGGATGAAAAATAATCTTTTATGCAAACTGAAGAAATAAGGAATCCAGGGTTAGAAATTGAGAATTCATCCCAAACAAAAAATTAATTAAAAATAATAATTTTGTACTGCTTTTAAAATAATAAAGGAAAAAGTAGAAAAACACAAAAATAATAATTTAAAATATATGTGCTTAAAAATGAGTGAAAAACATAACAGAAAAAATATAAAGTATAATACAGCAAACTGTTTTAATATATCTGTATATTTTGTATATAGATATACACAAATACATATACACATGCATATATACATACAGTGTGAGTAAATGGGTGTGGGTCAGAGGTGGTATTCAACAGGATCTGACCAGTTCTGGAAAACCAGTAGCAGAAATTTTAAGTAGTTTGGAGAACTAGCAAATACCACCTCTGACTGGCCCCACCCCATCTTTTCTCTGCCTCCCGAATCCCGGCTGATCGGCTGAGTCTTTTGTTGCCCTACACAGGAGAACGGGGCTGGAAAGCAGGTTAGTGGGGTGGGGAGGAAATGGGGATTTTGCAGTACCCTTCCCCTACCATGCCCACCAAGCCATGCCCACAGAACTGGTAGTAAAAAAAAATTTAATCTCACCACTGGTGTGGGTGTGTGTATAAAGAAAAAAAAATTATATAGAGATAGACAAAGATAAAGACAAGGATAATTAGATCATACATATAAAAATAGTAGGTTGGTCTAGTGCAGTGGTGCGAACCTATGGCACATGTGCCAGAGGTGGCACTCAGAACCCTCTCTTTGGGCAAGTGTGCCCAGCCCCACCACACAGAGCCCAGTTCCATCACATTATTGCGTGTCTCACCATCATTTGCAGCGAAACAAAAGTTCATGGGACTAAAAAAAATATATGTGTGAAACAGTATTCCGCCTTCATCATGGTACATTTGCTGTTGCTGTTGCTCTGAGAAGGGGTAGCCCTTCCACTTGATTAAATATTGGAGTTGTCTCCTGTGCCACCTCAAATCAAGGATTTGCTGCACCTCATAATGAGTTTGGCCTCCTATGACAACAGAATCTGGGACTCACGAGGTAGGGTCCTCAGCATTGATCCAATCACAGGTTTTAATAGGCTACTGTGGAATACCAGGTGTATTTTCCCTCACAATCAGGGCAACCTCAATTGCACCGTGAATGGGTTGATGAAGTTTGGCCCCAATTTCTTGCTAGGGATTCTTAACCTCAGATGTTTGGTGGGGAGATAGACCTTCACCCCCACCTGGAATAGTCGTTGCAGGGCTCGGTGTTTGTCTGCCTGTCTCTTATAGATCTGTGCTGCTTTTACCAGTGCTTTTTTGACATTCTCCCAAATTGCTTTCAGTGTTGACACCCAATCAATCAGGCTGACTGTGGGGGGGGGGGGGGTACTTTGGATATTCAAGCATTGTGATGAAATTCATGCCATTCACTACCTTGAAGGGGGTTAGTCCCATACTACTGTGAACAGCATTATTGTACGTGACCTCCGCAAAAGGCAGGGGTCCACCCAATTGGACTGTTGATAATTCATGTAGCACCTCTGATACTGCTCTACCATGGCGTTCAATCTCTCTGCCACCCCCATCGGTGCTTGGATGAAAGGCTGAGCTAAAACCCTGGGATGACCCAATAGACCGCAGGAACTCCTTCCAAAATTTGGCTGTGAATTGGACCCCTCTGTCTGAGATAATTCTCCATGGTACTCCATGCAGGTGGTAGATGTGCTTCAGGAACAGCTTGGCTAACTGATGGTTGAGGGCAGGCTCTTAAGAACTAGGGTGCATAGGGATTCTGGGACATAGTGTTTTGTCCCCTTCCACACCAGATTATCTCTTTTAGTTAGGTCGTCTGTGGGTTGGCCTTTGATCTGGCTGCCCTTTCTCTTTCATTGGATGATACACCCAGAGGGGTCGGGGGGGAAGCAGGATTAAGGGTGACAGTGAATTATGTATCTTAGAGTCAGGATTCCAGCAGTTACTCCAATTAAATCATGAGCCTTGAGCCACACTCCCAAAACTAAAAAGGATTTATTTGAAGTTAACATTCTACGTCCAGTATTAACCTGGGCTGAGCCAACTCTGAGATATATAATTCACTGTCACCTTTAATCCTGCTTCCCCCCCACCCCCCGGGTATATCATCCAATGAAAAACTTCCATAGCCAAGAGTCATCAATCATGCTCTCCAATTAGATTTTTGTGCAGCAGAAACTTCAGTCTGATTAGTCTTTGAAGAAAATATGAATGGAATGTACTTTTGATTCCACACTGCTGCCTGCTCTTTGAAACTCCCCCTCCCTTCTTTCTGTTGTCAATTATAAAACGTGTATACAAAATGTTTTATGAGTTGACACATTTGAGCAAAATATTGCAGCAAATATTAAATTTTCAAAAAATGGTAAATTTTATTAAAAAGCAAATATAATTTATCAAAATAGCCATGGGAGGTTTTAATAGCTCAATGTGTTTTTTATTTGTTTACCTCTTCCTTTTCAATGCTGGTGTTTGTAATAGATATTCACAAATGAGAAATGTTTTTATTGAGGCTTGATTTTTGTTAACATCCAGTAATGAGAAAATGTAAATAGCCTTGGAGTTTTCTGACTTCTTGTTTAAATATTCCTGCTATTAGTTTTAGTTTACTTTATTGTCATTGTACCTCATACAATGAAATTAAATACCATCTTCAGTGTACATTATTACTATGAAAGTAAACACAAACACGCCTCAATAAAAACATTTCTCATTTGTGAATATCTATTACAAACACCAGCACTGAAAAGGAAGAGATAAACAAATAAAAAACACATTGAGCTATTAAACCTTCCCATGGTTATTTTGATAAATTATATTTGCTTTTTAATAAAATTTACCATTTTTTGAAAATTTAATATTTGCTGCAATATTTTCACCTTCACATTCTATACATTGAATTGAAAACCCCTGATATTGTATTAATATTGTTCTATACAGTAGAATTCAGTAGAGTTACTCCCCTGGAATAGAAGCTGTTTTAGCCTATTTGTCCTTGTTTTTTTTATCCTGTACCATCTGCCAGATGGTAATAGTTCAAAAAAAGGGTGCCCAGGATGACATGGATCTTTGAGAATGTTTTGGACATTCTTAAGACAGCAACAGCTATGAAGCACTTCCAAAGAGAGAAATGGGCAACCAATAATCTTCTGGGAAATGACATTAATCCTCTGGAATGCTTTCCTATCTGCCACTGTGCAACTGGAAACCATGCACAAGATACGTTCTATGGTGCAGTGTAGAAGGTCACCAGCAGTTTTCTATTCAGTTGTTGTTTTCTGAGAAGTCTTAGGTAGTATAATCTCTGCTGGGCCCTTTTGACCAGTGATGCAATGTGAGCACCCCAGGTCCTCTTTTATGTTAACACCCAGAAACTTAAAACTGGCCATTTGCTCCACTCAGTCTCCATTGATAAGCAAGGACTGGAGGTCCAATCTATTCCTTCTATAGTCCATTATAAGCTCCTTGGTCTTATTGGTGTTGAAGACCAAGTTATTGCTTCAAAAGTCAAAGCTTAAAAAAAAAAGTTAAAGCTTCAAAAAAGGCAACTATGATCTTATAGACAATGATATCTCATCCCTTGATTGGCAATTTCTATTCACTGGATGCAATACTGTTGAAGAACAATACAACATATTTTTACTTGAAGTCAAAAGAGTCATCAATCTATATGTACTAATAACAACTCCCAAAACCAGAAAAAAACAGATTACCCATAACAATAAGGAAACTTCAATCCAAAAAGAGATCACTTTGGTAGAAAAACAAATCTGGTCATGTTGCTAGCTTCAAAAGCCAATACAAAAATTTATGCCAACAGATAAAGACTGAATGCACCAACTGTCACATTAAACAAGAGGAAAACCTTCTATGCACCAATTCCACCCACACTTTCTACAATTTTGTAAACAACAAACTAAAAAACTCAAGGTCCATTCCACCCCTGAAAGGATCTAATGGTGAAGACTGCAACAATGATACCATTAAAGCCAACCTCTTTAACACATTTTTTGGCTCAATATTTGTAAACAGCAATGGATCATGCCCAGTATTTCCTAGTCGAACCATGATGATCTAATACATATCGATTTTACAGAAGACAATGTTGAAAAAGCACTATGTAATCTAAAACCATCTCTATCTATTGGTCCAGACAGAATATGTGCCTACTTCTTAAAAAAGCTATCCACTGCCATAGCCGAACCTTTAAGCCTAATCTTTGAAAAATCTTTCAGGACCAGCTCCTTGCCTAACCTATGGTCACAAGCCATTGTCATCCCCATCTTCAAAAAGGGAGACCCCATCCTAGTTGAAAATTACAGACCAATCTCTTTATGCTGCATTACCTGTAAAGTCATGAAATCAATTATTAACCAATCCATTATCTTCCACTTAGAGACAAACAACCTACTCTCTAATAAACAATTTGGTTTCAGAAAAAAAACTATCCTGTAATCTGCAACTCTTACACTGCAAAAACATATGGACTACTCAACTCGATCAGGGCAAAGCAATAGATGCAATCTACATAGACTTTTGTAAAGCCTTTGATACTCGACAAACTACTACTAAAACTAAAATCCTATGGTATCTCTGGACACCTGCATAACTGGATAGAAGCATTCCTGTCAAACAGACAACAAATAGTCAAAATTGAGAGTGTCCTATCAAATTCTGTACCTGTCAACAGTGGTGTCTCCCAAGGCAGTGTTCTAGGACCAACTCTCTTCATACCCTATATAAATAACCTCTGTGATCACATTAAGAGCAACTGCATTCTCTTTGCTGATGATGTAAAGCAATTCAACACCGCAGACAATACTTCTACCCTTCAAGAAGACCTCGACTATGTATCAGAATGGTCAAACAAATGGCAACTTCAAATCTCAACAAATAAATGCTCTGTCTTACATATTGGCAAAAAAAATCAGAAAATAAAATACAACCTGAATAGTGAAGACCTTGTTGATGATCCAAACTCTGTCAAGGACCTTGGAATTCTTATCTCTAATTATCTAAGTGCTAGAACCCACTGTAACTACATAGCCAAAAAGGCATTAAGAGTTGTTAACCTAATCCTACATAGCTTTTTCTCTGGTAATATCACTATTAACTAACAAGAGCATACAAAACATTTGCTAGACCAATACTCGAATACAGCTCATCAATCTGGAACCATATTACCTGTCTGATATTAACATAGTTGAGAAAGTCCAGAAATATTTCACAAGAAGAATTCTACACTTCTCTACTTGTTGCAGAATACCTTATGCCACCAGACTTGAAATTCTAGATCTAGAAAACCTAGAACTATGCCGTCTTCGGTCCGATCTAAGTATAGTATATAAAATCATACATTGCAATGTCCTATCTGTCAAGAATATATTGTTGTTGTTTCTTCAGCTCTGGAAGGAAATCTGCATTAATTTCATCCATACAAAAAAATACAAAATGTTTTCTACAGTCAGATATAAAGAGCAGACTTTCATCTTTGAATCAACTTTCTTCTTTGAACCTGGCCTTTGCTGTACTCAGAATAAAAAAAAATAGAAGAAAAAAACACACTAAAATCTTATGTCAGCATTCCCCAATCTAATGGCATATAGGCTGGGGATTATGTCAATAATAACTCTTCTCATCTGAGAAAGATTATGGAAAAGATTACTTTTTTGTGAGGGGGTTCCTTGAAGTCAATGTTGACTCACGGTAACTGCTAATCAAGTCCTTGCAGTTTTTGGCAAGATTTCAGAAGAGAGTTGCCTTCTTCAGATAGCAATCGGCCAAAGTCTTTCACCTGACTGTGCCTCAATCAATATTAGAACTAATGATCTTCTGGTTGTTTAGCCTAATGCCTTAACCACTACATCAAACTAACTCTCTTAAAACTTCATGTATGTTGTTATTGTCATGAAAAATCATTCTGACTAAAATAATCATCAATGTGGATTATTGTGTGAGACAAAATAAGATCAAATGGCACATAGAATTAGAACCCTTTCAAGTATAGAAGGAATATGCCAGTAAAATGGAAATGAAATTTCTTGCAATATTATGAAATGTTATGTCTAGGAAAACAGTAGTCTATATTACAAATAAAGTACTCAATATGTAATTATAACTCTGACAGCAGCCTTCCTCAGTCTCTCTGCTGGTGTCCTTCAAGAGCATTGAAGTACAGCTGTCATTATAGCCTAATGCATCTTGCTTCTAGCATAAATAGGTGAAGTTATATTATGGATAAAACTGCCCTAAATAAAGGACCTGTTTGAAAAATAAATCATATCAATAACGTTAAGAGATTTATAGTAGATAGAATACATATTTTACTATCTCCATCATTATAGAAACAAAATATAAATCTTACGAATTCATTTTCTTATGATTGCATACTTTGAAGGAAACTATGTTTATATTTTCATGTTTTCATTTTACATTGCAAATTAGTGATCTTTAACACATGGTTATTTTATTTGAACTCTACCACTATATTCATCTTTGAATATTATACAACATTTATAGTAAAGCAGCTTTGATTCATTTTGATTCAGCTTTGATTCATTTTGATTCAAACTTTAAATATTCCAGTCACAACTTTTTCAAAAAGTTGTTCTCTCTCTTCATCAGTTTCTATTTCAAAGGTCATCCTATGTTTGTGATTTTTTTCTCATTTCATAGATAGCCTGCCACATACTTTCTGTCTCTAAGGCTATTTTTTAGAAAAAGCCTTGAAATGCATATTTGCCTACATGAAATTTCACTGAGACAAATTGACTATTCAAAAATTTTCAGTGCATTTATAAATAATCTCAAAATTCAATATTTCTCTGAAAACTTCTATATGAAACTTCTATATGAAAGGAGGAATGTTTTGCAAATTTTGAATGAAATGCAACATGGCAGTATATCCTTAGTCTTATAAAGTGCATGCAAAGAACAATGCCTGAGGCTTTGGACAAAGTTTCAATTGTATTTAAAAGTGTGAAATATATACACCGTTTCCTTCCATTCAAGAATAAAGAAGCACTTTATAATTACATAGACTGCATTAAAATAAAGGCAGTTTTTTTTAATGTGAGCCATTGCTGAAATTCGTCTAATCTATAATGTGATCTGAAGAAAGTTTTGTAAAAGCTGTGTAGCAATAGCATAAATGTTTTTTGGAAATGCTCTTTAAAAAGTTATTTTGTATTCATGATACCTCTTTGCAAAAACATGAAATTAGAAAAAGTTGCAAAAATTATTTTTAAAAAGTTCAAATTTCTCCTGCTGAGTTTACTAATATTTTTATCACTACTGAGAGAAAATAGTGGTAATACAAAGCTATATTACCTTAGTGAGGTAATCAGATTCAATTCCAGTGATTTCATATTTCCTCATTTTACTTTTGCTTAGAAAGCAATACATAACTTTACTGAGGTGAGCTTGATGGCAAGGTAATTATATATAGTAGAATGTAAAACACTGATGAGGAATCTAATGCTAGTTTTTTTTCTTAATTTTTTAAACCATAAAAGTGATTTTCTGTGATAATACCAACTTTACACACACACACACACACACACACACACACACACACACACACTTTCTTTGTTAAATGTTTGAAGGGAAAGTGTTTCTCAAACTTGGTAACTTTAAGATGTGGATTTCAATTCCCAGAATTTGACTGGGTGTGTAGTACATCCTAAATCATAGCTTTCAGATTACAGTGCCTGAATTCACACAACATAATATATGATGCCAGTCAATAAAGTTTCTACTACTTGTTTGAGTAAAAAGGCAAAAAAATAAATTAAATGCATAAATAAATAGATTCTACAAACCCCTCACATCCTGGACATAAACTATTTCAACTCCTCCTCTCAGGACACTGCTATAGGGCACTGCATGCCAAAACAACCAGAGACAGATATAGTTTTTTCCCTTGTGGCATCACTTATGTCTAAGGATAAATAAATACCCATGTAGTACAGCTGCATTGATATTATCTTTCATATTTCCTATTACCTTCTTCTAAACAATCACAATATGATTGTATTATTTTATTGTTTGTCTGTACTACACACTGAGAGCTTATGCACTAGAGACAAATTACTTGTGTGTCCAATCACATTTGGCCAATAAAGAAAATTTATATTCTATTCCATTCCTTATAGATTTGTTACTAAAAAAAAATCATGCTTAATAGATGCAAAAGGACAGAAGATTGATATAAATTTCAAAAGAAAACTCTGCAATATTTTGCAGCCTCTCCAAACTAGTTAGACACCTGTTCCAAAAGCTGTTAGCTAGCTGTTAGCTAGATTCGCCTAGTTCATTTCTATTTCACTAGTTCAAAATTAATTATCTGCTGACACACAATATTCTCTATAAATTAACAAGGTAATTAAATAGCATATATGAAAGATCTAATATCTACTATTTTAGAGCATATTCCTGCATCTTTCAAATGCTACAATATTTTACAAATAAGTACTTTCAGACTTGCAAGTTTCTGCTAATATAATCTTACAATAAAGTCTATTTATTGGTATTTCCTTTGGGATTTACCTGGGAAGGCCAATATCCTTTAGGAGCTTCTGTGGCGCAATGGTTAGAGTGCACTACTGCTACTTCTGCAGCCAGCTGCCTACAATTTGGCAGTTCAAATCCCACCAGACTCAAGGTTGACTCAGCCTTCCATCCTTCCAAGGTGGATAAAATGAGGACCCAAATTGTTGGGAGAAATATGCTGACTCTGTAAACTGCTTAGAGAGGGCTGTAAAGCACTATAAAGCGGTATATAAGTCAAGGTGTTATTGCTATCCTATGCCAGTTCTCCACAGCCCTGAGTCAGATGTGGCTTATACCAGCTCCTCAGTGGCTTCTCCAACCCACATGCAGCGTATGCTGTCTCTCTGCTGACTTCCCCTGACCTCCCCCCCGACCTCCCCCACATCCAGAGCAACCTTACACTCCTTACTTGGACTTTTGCTGCTTTTTGCTTAACAATCCATATATCCACAACCAGGACTTCCAGAATCGGTGTTGCTCTAGTAATGTGATCATGTGATATGTTTTGTGATCTTTGGGGAAGGCAGTTCTGGTCTCAATTGCCATTGCAAGCCAAGAATTTAACATTTTATAATTAATAATTCATGCTTCTGGCATATTAAAAATTAGAAAATAAACAACAAAGCTTTGTTAGTATTATTAAATTGCTAACTACATGGTGCCTGAATTAATTGGCAAATATATTTTTCTTAATATACTGTATCATGCTAACAATTTGAATTACTAATGAAATAAGTCATAATACTCTTTATAATTAGCCTGCAAATATTTGAGAGAAGGGTAAAAACTATGTATGGACAATTTTAAAGTGGATTTCATAATAAAATATTTTAATTAGCTTTTGAATCAAAATACAACAGAATTTAAGCTGTGCTTATATTGTTCTAGAATGAACACAACTGAAACTTTATTAAAATTCAATTGTATATATAAGTATACACAAACTACTTTTTGCAAAATATTTATAATCTTCATGTCTGCAATCTTCTAAACTGTCAGAAAGCATGATGGCCACATGTTTTCAGTAAAAATAATTTAAAAAGACAAGGAAAACTTATCAGCTTTTCATTAATGCATCCATCTATCCTTGCATCTAAACTTACTTCCACCTCATGTAAATGCGGTCAGATTGCCAGACATTCTTGGTGATAAATCACTGTTAGTTCAGAAATTCAACCCTACATTGAGTTTTCCAGTTAGAAACCCAGTTGGCCTAGGGACCAAATGTGGTGGGTGGGAGTCCACACTGAGCTGCTTGCTGGATTGATGGCAGATTCTACTCCTGTCACTTGCTGTCTGCTCTCCATCTATTCATCTTTTTGGTCATATCAATGTATTCTCATTGTGTTGCTTTTTCATTATTTATTTTACAGTTCTATTATTTTATTTCTGTTCTGTTTACATTCCTTTCCTTTTCTTCCTCTTTATTATTATAAGCCACCCAGAGTAGCCCCACAAAGAAATAGGCAGAAAAAAGACAAATAAATAAAAATAATAAATACATTTTATTATAAAGTTGCCCATGCTCACCCAGTCACATGACTACCCACCCACACCCAGCCAATTATTAGGGCAGAGAACTGTTTGTTAAATTATTTGAATCCCACCACTGATCATATTTACACATATGTACATGTATACTTTTTGCATTTGAACCTGGCAATAGATCTACACATTAGCTTTATATGGTCACTGTGTTGATATAGTTTTAAAAAATAAATGAAAATATGTTTCAAAAATCTTAATAATAAATTCCCATAGTGCTTTAAAATATAAAACATGCAGTTTCTTTATGTTTTGTTTTTTCCTTTGAAATAAAGGCCCTGAGCCAAGGAATAATATAAAAAGCTAGTCAAATATGCTGGAAAGGTTACATTTGCAATAAAAGACAAAGTTGTGCAAAAATGCTAGTATATTATTTTGGTTCCTTTTTTAAAATCAGTACACATTTGTTTTTCATTTACTGAAATAGATGAATTCATTTCCAAGAAAAAACTTTTAAAATTAACCTTGAAACATATCATAGGAAAAAAACACGTATTGTTAGGAATGTAAGTTACCTAACAGTTGGGTTGGAAAATATATAAACCAGGATAGGCATTTTAATACTGTCTCTTTAAGGGAATGCTAAAATTGTAATTGGGTATGGTTCCTCAAATGGCCATGAGATGGAGCCAGAAGCCTGGGTTGTTCTGTTCTGTTGTTGATGAGAGTGTTGCTGTTCCTGCATTGACTGTTGCTGATCATCGTTAGTCTTGGATTTGATGTAAGTCTGTTACTGAACTGTTTATGATACTGGACTTTGTTACTGGATTATTCCTGGACTGAAAACTGACTGCTTTAACTGTGAATGACTTGGACTGTTTGTTGAACTTTGCTTAACTGTTTTACTGGAAGTAAAAACCTACATTTTTACTAGACAGTGTATCTGTGTGCTGATTGTGTGTTATTCTTCACCACTCTCACTACGTCTCCCTGTGTGCGCTCATTCTCCTAATGGGGAATTACCTCAACACGTATTGTAAAAAAAAAAGTATGATTTGTATTAGAAAGTAGGATTCCAGCTTCCGGTTTGAGCTTCTTCAGTGACAGACTGAAATCTGCGATCGTGCGCAGTTTCAATCTGTGCTTGCTGCTGGAGCACCCCGAGCCAGATGGTTTTGGGGCTAAGCCACCCCGTAGAGGTGGTGAAGAGGGGGGAGACTGCCAGCATGGTCAAGGAGAGTCACATCTCTCCTCCCCAGCTGGCCATTACTCCTTTTCCTGAAGGCAGTTGCAGCAGTGGTCAGAACTGGCCACCTCAAAGAAGAACTCGACCGGAAAAGAATGTGCAGGAGGAAGGTAAGAAGAGAAAGTTTTGGCTGACCGGGTCGAACTGAAAAAGCAACAATATAAGGTACCCTGGAATTTGAATTATAAAGAACAACATTGTTCCCAAAGAAGACTTTGAAGCAGTGAATGAGAGAGGGAAGGGAAAAGATTTGGGTTTTGTTTCTTTTCTTCCCTATGTTGACAACTAAGACATTTAAGCAAGAAACCAGCAAAAATCCACTTTGACATTAACAGGTATTTAAACTGAAAATAACATGTCAAAGGGATAATAAAGATTTCTGGATTCTCAAAAACTTTTAAAAGAAGGAAAAAAACAAAAGGGTGGGATCTGGAAAAATGGAGGAGACCACCTGGAAGTGAAAGGAATTAACAGTGAACCTTTAACAAGATTCCTAAAAGATATATTTTAACTGAAACTTTGTAACAAGAGAACCCCAGGAAGAGAAAGTGGAAAAAAGAAGCAAGAAGAAACAGCTTTGGATTATTTGGATTACTTGGTGATTTTTGGATTTTTGGCTATTGGATCTAAAGGACTAAAATTAATCAGGTGGTTGTTTAAAAGTTTTTAAAATGGTATCATTCTTGGAAGAATTGAGAATGGAACTTAAAAAACAGAAAGATGATACACAAGAAGGAAGAGGTTCTTTTGGCTTCATATTTCAATTTTTAGAAATGAAGATCCTGAACTATGAGAAACAACAAGAAATGCCTGTAGAACAAGAAGGGCGGGCCAAAGAAGAAGCCATCTTCAATGACCAAGTATTTCTATGTGGGGAAAAGAAAGGAAAGGGGGGGGAAAGAGAGTGAAAAAAATAAGATTTGAAAAAACAACCCACCCACCCCCAAAAAAGAATAGTTTGAAAAGTAATTACAACATTAGGAAGAAACAGAAGAGAGGATTACAGAAGAGAGAATCAGAATTAGAGAGATAAGGGGTCAAAAAGGGAAGGGAGAAGAAGAGGGGAAGAGAGAAAGGAAAAGAAATTATAAAGGACAGAAACAGGACATAGAGAAATGGGGAAAACGTACAAGGATTAAGGGTTTAAGCTTATTTAGAAGACACAGAGATAATGGGTGAAAATTTAATTGAAAGGGGGATTCTGCAAGGGTACATAAGATAGTATTATATTAGAAATAGAAATGAACTTTGAAAATATGAAACAAGTGTGATTAAAATGATAGATAAAATACTCATTGTAATGGAATGGAATGTTTAATAAATAAATGAAATAAAGAGAATGAGAGCATGAAATTAGGAAATGATGGGAACATTTTAATTATTATCAATATGTTATAAAAATTTAAGTGAAGAGGAATATGAAAGAAACATGAAAAAATTATGGAAATATTATAAATGTT
>NW_020769346.1:5235420-5326230 GCF_900518735.1 Pseudonaja textilis | reverse complement strand
CATCTCCACTAGAAGACTCTCTCAAAACTTCCCTGTCAGCCATTCCCAGCTGTTGATCAGATAAGGAACCAGAGGAGGTCAAAGGTCCTGACAATTCTAATACATCAGGTCTGTCGTCCTTTGTCACGTCCATCTCCTCATCCTGGTTATCAGTCCAATCACTAAGCCAGGCCGGCTCATATTCTTAAGTTTTTGTGGGTACTTACATGTATGGTATTCAGCTTTGTTCGGGTATTTTCCCATGTCATTATAGTTGTGCTTTTAAAATTGTAGCAATTTTTCGGCAGAATCTCATCTGCCATCATCAAGCTTCTCTATAGTGTTCATCGAACTGATACCTCCAGCTCAAACACACCCCAACCAGGCACCCAGATGAAACCTAGCTTCCTATTAAATGAAAGCCATCTATTTACTTGGAGCCAAGCTTCACTAAAAGCCTCCAATACAGGAAACACAATGTTGCCAGCCAATCACGACAAAAAAGTCACAAATCAGACAGAAGATATTAGAAACACCAATCAAGCAGAACACAACAAACTCCAAGACCAATAAACACAGACCAAGACTCCCAACCAATCAGGATGAAGAAAAACCATTCTGGCACAGCAGTAGGCTAGCCCCAAATTTAAAACAGAAATGGCTGTGAAAGTCTGACTCACAGACAAACACAATACAGAAGCCTGATGATGGCAGATGAGATTCTTCCAAAACGTTGCTACAACTTTAAAAGCACAACTATAATGACGTGGGAAAATACCCGAACAAAGCTGAATACCATACATACATACATACATACATACATAGACTTCCAATCTTACAACAATTGCACAAACTCCTCCTTCTTGGTTCCATTCTTTCCATATTTTAAACCTTTTTAATTAACAAGCCCATGCTAACAAACAGCCATTTTGTTTTTTTCCCAGTACAGTTAATAAGAGGTTTCTAGGTCTTTTATGAAATATTTCTGTTCAAATAGGTCAGTTTTGTGTGAAAGTACTTACTAGTTTATCAACTCAATTTTTATATTTGATAATATTCTTATTGAGCACAAAAATTGAATGAATATGTTTTGCAAACTGATATTGACAATCAAAAATCCATTTATTTTCCCTTATCAAATGTTTTATTTTATTAGAAATAAACAAAACATCTAAGTTTACAAAATTTTGTTAGGTATTTTACTTTTTAAAAAGCCACAAACATCTAAAATTCAATATCTTCCTGAGAAGCCATCCAAATACAAAATTAGCAGGAATTGGAAAAATGTGCAAATATTGTAAATTTTTACTACTTAAAACAAATTCAGATAAATAGCTGATTAAGCTCAAAGGAATATTGTGTTTTATTCTTATATTTATGTTTTATTTTTATGCACCAAATCATGTTTCCAGGTTAGTATAATATAAAAACCTAAAGAAATGTATTTATTAAAGTTTATATTCATTTCAAAAATTATTTAGGTGATTCAGGTCTTGTGCAAACCTAAACAGAGCACCTTTTTGTTATTCATTAAAGCAACTGGTTTCTTAAGAAACTGTAAAAAAAAATCCAGATTTTAAAATAACTTTTGTGGAGACCTATCTTTGAGGTCACCAAGAGCCAGCCCTAACTTGATAACTTATATTAATTATAATAATCTTTCAGAATTGTATTAACTTTAATGAGACAGCATATCAAAGCAGTCACAACTATTTCAGGCAGGATGGCACTGTTCTTGCATGCAGTTTTAAAAACTTCGAATAAGTTTCAATGCACATACAGCCTTATGAAAAAATTTGGGATTTGATTGTTCAATTGTTGTAGTTTTATCTTCCAAAATTACTTTAGAGTAGTTATATATTCATTTGCCACATCTTAAAATAATTATATATTTTGCTGTGATCACTCAGAACCTGCAGATTGCACACTAGGAAGGTAATTTCTAACATACTTTCATTCCCAACAGTCTTTTAAATGTATCCTTAACACCATAACAATGCAAATATTTTCATGTATGCTTCCTAAATAAATGTATTTGTTTAGACCACATTAAAAACAGCTGCCATTGCATATGAATACAACTATAGGTATGAGATTTTGACAATGTATTACTGAAAGGGAAAAGTGCCATTATTGAAAGAAGAACTATTAGTTGGTTGCATTTGTAGATCTAAACAATAATATATCTACCTGATCAGGAGAGGAAGATGTGTTAATAGTCCTAATATTAAAGAATTTCAACTGCCAGGATCCAGAAAGTAAGCTTTTCCTGAGGTCCCAACCTTATCATAGCCCAGAGGTGAGGCAGGGTCCCAATTTTTCTGGCTTTCCAAAAGAAAATCAAAACCTGGGTCTGCCAATTGGCAAGGATGATAATGCAATCCTAGAAGATGGCTGGTGGGCTGAACACAGTTCCTCTGCCTGTTTTAATTTTTTAACATCTTCATTTTGATCTTGTTCTTTATTCTGTTTTGTCTTTGTTTTTTAACTATGCCTTTTACACCACTGCCTGTTTTTTATTGTAAACCACACAGAGTCACTTAGGTGAGATGAGCAGCGCAGAAATTTGAATGAATGAACAAGAAAACAACTTATGTGAACAAACTTAACAATCATTATGGCTGAAAACTGTGACTGATGGGAGACAATTAGTCCCAAGTGCCTAACTAACATACATTAAGAAATGTACTTTTTAAAAGTTGTGCAGCTTCATCACTGGAGGCTTTCAAGAAGAGACTGGACTGCCATCTGTCCAGAAATGGTGTAGGGTTTCTGCTTTGATTGGGGGGGGAGTTTAGACTAGATGACCTAAAAGACCCCTTCCAACTCTGTTAATCTGTTAAATCTGTTAAAATACTATTCACTAAATTTTAGCAACAAAATGTAAAAACTTTAAAGCACGATTTTTAGCCTTTGTCTATTTATTTCAAAGGCAGAAAATAGATATATTAACTCTTCAGAAGGATCAACAAACATATTGCCATTGAATTTCATACTTCTACAGCCCCAAAATGGGATTGGGGTTGTGTTGAAAATTATATATATTCACACTCTGAGGAGATTTCATCATTTAACAACCATATCCCAACATCTCTGAATGACAATTCTGTTTTATAAAAAAAATATGTCCCATCCCCCCTGCCAATTGCCTGTTCTTGGTTTATGATTAAGCACAGTTCAGGACACTAGACAATGTATCGGATCCACACCTCAAATGGGTGCTTTTCCCCTTCTAAAAAATGCCTCCAGGTTAACAGAGCCCAGCGAACTACAAAAGCTTCTTTTTCCCAGATGGCCCATCTTTTTTCAGTTTCAGTTAGTTTATGGAAAGTATATGCGCATGGTTGCAGAGTCCCTATCTCGTTGGCTTGTAGTAACACTGCCCCGACTGCTATGTCACTCGTATCAGCTTGGATTACAAAAGGAGCATCCATGTCCGGGGGCTTGAGCACTGGTTTAGCAGCAAACAATCATTTCAGCTTCTCAAAAGCGGCTTGACATTCCATGGCCCATTCCAGTGGTTCACTAGGCTTCGGTTTCACCTCCCCTTTGGTTTTTAGATTTGATTTGCATTGCAATCTTTGCAAAAGCAGAGATAAATTGATGGTAAAAATTAGCAAATCCCAAGAAACTTTGAAGTTGCTTCCTGGTGCGGGGAGGGGCCCATTCCAAAACAGCATGAACTTTCCCCAGATCCATTTCTATGCCATCATGTGAGATGTGATGTGAGCCTAAATAGTCAATTTTTTCCTGGTGGAATTCACACTTGGACAACTTTACATACAGCTCAGCAGCTCGAAGTTTTTCCAGAACTGACCTCAGTAGTTTCATATGTTCATCACGAGTCTCCATGTAGATAAGAATATCATCGAGATAAACCAACACCCCTTTGTATAAATGTTTATGCAACACCTGATTGATCATTTGCATGATTACTGCAGGGGCCCCCTGTAGGCCAAATGAAAGAAAGTTGAATTGGAAACAGCTGTTAAAAGCAGTTTTTTATTCATCCCCTTCCTTAATTCAAACTTGTTAGTATGCTTCTCTCAGGTCGAGTTTCATAAAAAATTTCCCTTTGGCCAAGTGGGCCAACATATCCTTCATCAATGGGAGGGGGTACACGTTCTCCACCGAAATAGCGTTGAGGTTTCTATAGCCAACACATAAACTAAGGGAGCCATCTTTCTTCTCATGGAACAATACTGGGGCTGCTACCCGGGATCTAGCAGGTTGGATGAAACCATGTTCCAATTTTTTATCGATAAATTACCACAGCTCTTCTAGCTGCAGGGTCATTGAGTACAGTTTTGGTTTTGGGAGTTTCACCCCAGGTAAAATTTCAATGCTGCAATCTGTTGAGCGACGGGACGGAAGCTCATTAGAAGCCTTTTCACTATATTCCTCCAGAATTTTCTCCTCCCCCTTCAGACTCTCGGTACCAGTGGAGGCCAGCTCAGTGGGATTCTTAAGTTTCAGCTGAGATTGCCCCTCCCCTTCTGGGCATTGGTCAGTACGTATGTGCAATGATCCCCTTCTCCAATCAACGTGGGGGTTCCATTTCTGGAGCCAGGGCAAACCCAGTATTAGGGGTTGCTCCATCCCAGGAACCACAATAAAACACAAAGTCTCTGTATGCTTCCCCATTGTCATTTCTACTGGTTCTGTTATGAAATGTTATGAAATGTGTTCTGTTATGAAATGTGCAGGGGCGCCCCCAGCTACTGATCCATCCAGTTGCCAGAAGGCTACGGGCGTCTTTAAAGTCTTTAGCCTTAAGCCCATTTTCTCTACCACCTCCGAGCGATTCTGCACCTTGTGCACCCAGCATTTCCCCTTTGCCTCCCGACGTGGGTACCCTTAATCTCACTGGAATGGTCATAGGGCCCTTGTTTGGATTTACCAGTGAGTCATCTTCCAATTCGGATTCACTCTCTTCAGAAGAGGTTGGAGTTCCCAGCTCCTCTCCTTCTGGGGGGGGGGGGGCGATCTCTATGACCTCCTCTGCTTTAAGCACCATTTCGTGAAGCTTTGCTGGTTTTTTTTCAGGTTTTCTTCCTCCTCCTGGTGCCCCCTTTGGCTCTAGCTTGGCACGGCAGTCTGCAGCCCAGTGACCTTCCTTCCCACATCAGAAGCATGCAGTGGTCTTGGGTTTTGCTGCCATTCCTCCCTTTTGAGGTTTTAAGGCTTCTCGAGGGCTGGTGGGGAGGACTTGTTCCAACCAAGACCCCCCCTGGCATCTGTTTCGGGTCAGATCAATTTCCACCTCTGCTGCCAGCACGTACCACAGCTGTAGCTCACTGGGGTCTCTTCCGGCAATACAGCTTTGATATACATCTTCATTCAAACCATCTTTAAAAGCTTCTGTCAGGGTTCCCTGGGACCAGCCTCGAATATGACACGCCAGCTCTCTAAATTTCTGGGTGTAGTCGGCCACTGATCTCCGCCCCGATTTACAGTCTTCATCCTAATTCTGGCCTTACATTCAGCAAGTGGGTCTTCAAACCTGGCCTGCAGCGTAGTCATGAAACGATCATAATTCATCAGCTGAGGGGCATTATCATTATGCAAAGTCACCATCCACTTTGCAGCTGTTCCCTCCAGAGCCCTTGTAACACATTTAACTTTGGCTGCTTCTGAGGAAAAATCCCCTCCATATTCCTCCATATGGCTCCAGACTTGTGCCAGGAAGAATCCTAACTCCTTGGGATCCCCTCCATATTTTACTTCCAACTGAGGTACCTTTGGAATTCTACGTCTTCTGGAAATTAATCCCCCGCTGGGGGCCCCTGGGCTGCTGCTGCCTGTTGCACTAGCCCAGGTTGATTTATGGGGATGACTGCTCTGATTCTTCTGGCTGGGGCTGCCTCCCCCTCCTTTCCCTCATACCTTTGATCAGTTTTAGGTTCTCTGATAGCTTCATTTAAAAAATGTATGGCTTGAGTTAGTAAAAAATTCTTTCTTTCCTTCTCTTGCCATGGCTTCTCTCTTCCACGCCAATGGGTAGTGGTCACTCCTGGAGGCTTTTCCTCAGAATCCTTCCAGCTGACTCCCAGGGACCATTTTGGTTTTACAGCTGGTTTTTTGCCAAGACTTAATTCTGCTAACAAGTTGGCTTCTCCTGCTGCCTCTAACAGCAGGGAATCTTGTCCTCCAGTCGCTCCCAGGTCTTCTTCGTCGCTGGCTGGATTTGACATTGTGTTCAGACCCCATTGGAAGAAAATTTATGAATTCTCTGGGTGTGCTGGTAATGTGGAGATTCAGAATAATGTCAGCTGGTGCTCCTTTCAAAATCCAAGAAAGAAATACTTAGACTCCATTAATCAGAGAAAAGATATCTTTTACTGGAAATCAAGTGGTAGCAACAAAAGAATTCTGAATCTGAGAAAATGGGTGCGTAAATCACATATACAAACTAATGCCAACATTCCCATCCCCAATAGTTCAATTGGCTCATCCAATTAAAAGTTGTGTATATCACCATGTGGACATCTCCAGGTGGTGATGAGGCCTCTGTCCGTTGATCTTGACATATTTTGATAAAGAGTTGCAGCTGTGCATAGCATAGGATAGAAGCCTAAGCAAGAATCTCCCCCCCCCCCCAGGTTATACAGTTCTGTTTTGTAACACCTCCAACTCACTTCCCATAACCATATCCCCCCTCCTCCCCCCATTACTTATGACATCCGAAAGATGCAAAGCAAAGGAAGAAAATCTTGAAGGCTGACAGGTGGGCTGCAGTCAGGAGAAGATGGTGGCCAGGTGAGGCAAGCAGCATAGGCAGGGGCAGCTTGGCAGATCAGGAGTTGTTGGGACTCAACTGGGGCTGGTGGTGGCAGCAGGTAGGTGACCAGGTTTGGAGTTCTCACTCACCGATCCGTGTCTTCAGTAATGACAGCCGAGAAAGGAAGGCTGTCCAGGGGAGGCAAGCAGGCCTAGGGTAGCAAGCCGGGTGAAGCAGGCAGGCCAAGCAAGGCTGGTAGGCAGGCCTGACAGGCAGGCTGGGCAAGGCAGTTTAGGTGGGTGAGGCTAGTCGGCGAGGGCGGCTAGCAGTGGTGGCGACCAGGACTTGCCCACTCTCACCCAGATCAGGCAGGGTGGCAGAAGGGAGGCAGCGATGGCCGACTGGCTGGCTGGCTGGCTGCTGCTGCTGGAAGCAATGGCAGTGGGTGGGAAAATCTTGGAAGCGTAGCACATATACACTATAAGTAGTGACTGGGTAGGATGGAGCAGGGGGCGGGGGAAGAATGCCATCAATGATTGTCACACATGCATGTGATGTCACAGATGCGCAATAATGACTGACTGGGTAGGGAATGGAGGAGCGGATGGAGATGGGACAGCCAGAGGCCCATTTTACCAGTTCTCTGAACTACCAGGAACAGTAACAATACCGAATCCCACCCCTGATCTGTGGGCAATATCATATAGCATAAAAGCATAGCCCTCCCTTTTTCTGCTTTTTCTCCTGGATGGATGATGTCACACAGCACAAAACTAAAGACCTATTATCACAAAAGCCATTTTCCCGTAAACATTACTTTATTCCTAGAAGCAAGAACTTCAAGGCCAGAAGTGTTATATAAGGTGTTCCCAGTAATAAATTTCCTGCCTTGTTTGCCTTTCCAAAAGAGTTTCAAAGCATGAAAACACAAAAATTGAAGCTTGGGGCATTCTCATCTGGGAATTTCTTGCCATGTAAGTAATACTATACTATTATCTGCTGGAAAAAAAAAAATCTCAGAGCACCCTCAGGTTCAATGAACTTCAATGCTGAAAAAGCAAAATAGGTTCAGGCTGTAGCTTCAGGACCATGGAGAGCAATTAGAACCAAATTATCCACCAGTAGCAAGTGGTAATTGTTTTAAAAAGGATGAAATGTGTTTTGCAATTGCTACTTTTTCCTGAAGTTGAAGATTTTAGATATGACGATTACTTTGGATAAGTCATTCTGGGAGCTTATGTTCATAACAGAAGCTTGAATAGAAGGCAGCACTATCAATTTGAGACACAAGAATTAATTAGGCACGAAATTCAAACCAGAAGTTTCCAGCCTAAAGAATTAGGAATAATTTTCAGCCTATCCCCTTTTTAATGTTACAGATCTTTCAGTTGGCTTACCTATCTATATCTGCAATTTTCTTTTTAAAACAACAGCTTTTAATATTTCCTAATAGGAAAAGAAAGAAAGATGAGCCTCTGGAAATTAACAAGGAACATTTGAAGTGCCCTTACTGAGAGTAAATGAAGCACTAAAATGTAATTTCTCTATGGTAAAATGATAGCAGAAGGCTAATGCCAAAGAAGTGTAGCTCTAATAAATCTGCTTAAAGATCAGAAGTGATTACCTAACTAGTAAAAGCTTCAGTATCTGGCAAGATATTACTTTTTTCAAGTAAATATTTTCTTATAGTTACAGATTAGTGCTACCAGTTTAGTTTATTGCTTCAGCCAAAGTAGAAATATGAACTACATATCATTTTAAATTGAATACAAATCACAATAATATACAATAATGAAGGGGAAACACATTGTTTGCTGTCTTATGCTTTTTTATCTTCCTTTCAACAAAATCACATCTATCAAACTGTCCAACAGAAATATAGTATTTGCCATAAGATTTAGAGTGACTATCCACAAGTTAATAGTTTGCGAAAAAAAGAAAAAAACTACTAGAACACCTGGATATATTTGTATAATGTGGCTTTCATGCATGTCTTCATAGAAGTAGCAGTATAGAAATTGGCAGGGTTATGTCTCTATCCCCACATAGGCAACACCTTTTATTAACTGGAGTGTATTTTCTTAGCAACTGCCAACGTTTTAGATGGAATACTTTTCCAGCATTGAACTTGAATCTTCTGCATCTAATTAGTCTAATACTAATTACAGTGTTATCCCCAAAATCTGCAACTCTAGTTAAACAATCCCATTTTGTACATTTAATTTTAATAAGCTAAAGCCAACTAGTTATTCTTCTAATGAAATTTTGCCTAGGAATTCTCTTGTAAAACAGCACTACTTTTCTTATACCTATTTCTGAGGCAAGATCCTTCACATAATATAAAAAGATACCACCTTTTTCCAGTGCTGTTGGCCTGAACCATTTCAGTTACATATTCTTTTATAAGATTTCTTTTATTATTTTTAAATCCTTGATGCTAGAAGTGTAGTTAGAAATATTGCGACAACAATCAAAAATGGACAAATTTTCTATGTTAAATTTATGGATTGGGGAAAGTAAAGTAAAATTAGATTAAGATACATATTTTGCTTCTTAAAACCTCAAAACATGGGGAAATAAAAACCCATTTCTTTCAGGATTGACAATTTTATAGGTAAAATAGATAGCTTGAGAATCTTCAGTGTTTAAGGCACTCATTTTTTTAATTTTGTTAAATTCTTCCAAACTTTGAAATTTTCCAAGAATACCCAAGGGACTTAGAAGTATATGTTTTCTACTCCTATGCATTCAAGTCATCAACAGAAAATATAAAACAAGTCTGAAGAGAGAAGTATAACTTGAAGCTCTGCAAGGTTTAAAAAACCCTTTTTGGTCTTTAACTCTCCTTCAAAATATCAAACAAAAATTCATGCCTTACCTTGCTATGTTTTCTTTCCTTCTATGAAAAATGTGAATTTTCAAACTTTAAATGTGATCACAAGAAAGTTTGTGTGTTTGTACTCCATTTTTTTCCTGTACCCACATCATTTTCATGGAAATCTATACCAGAACTGTACCTCTATTTCTTGTCAAGGTTTATAGAATATCTTTTGATGGCCTTTCATAGAAATGTTTTATGGGAGGAAGAAAATGCACTGGCCCCTGTCACTCTGAGGGAGAGGAGGAACAACTGACAGGGAGCAGAGGTGTGGCTCTGGAGGTTGTGGAGGAGGCTGGGGAAGGGCAGAGGCCGGCTGGGCAGTCAGGCCCATCCTCTCTGCATCCTAGGACACACAGGGAGGAATGGAGAAGGCAACAACTTGGTTTATGAGAGAGGAAGCAGCCATGATCCTCCTCATTGGTTGCAGCTGGTATAAGAGAGATGATTACAACACAGTGTTGCCAAAAGTAAACCGTGTGTTATTTTGGGCTGAAATCATCTTGGCTGGCATCTTTCCAACAGACTGTGCTGTGTTATCTCCTTGAATTTGGTAATACTTATCCTGGTCTGTTGTGGAAATTTCATCATTGCAGTTTGTTTGGTTTTTTTATTTCACCTCTATCTGATCATTAAATTCGGACTGTATTGCTTTCTTTTGAAGATTATTTTTGTGTATGTTTTATCTCCAACTGAGAATTATTGAACAGTGGGGCCAAGTTGGAGGCATTAAAGGACATTTATTTACGTTTTGGATTTTGTTATGTTTGTGTTACACTCTGGGTCATCACAGCTCCATAGAAATCATATATCTTTAAAAAAAAGATGAAAAATTACTGTAAATAATGCAAGCTTAATTATAGAGATAAAAATAACCAGTCTTGAAGAATGAACATTGTCATCTTTTCTAATGAAACAAATTAATATCACTCTGATGTCACATCGAAAAAGGAAAATGTCAAGAAAATAAATGGGGGTGGGGGAGTCTACATTAGTCTTCCCTAACTCCATACCTTCCAAATATGCTGAAACAGTTTTTAATTATCTGAAAACAGCATCAATTTTTATATTATTGTTGAATTGGACTTCCTTTCTATACTTCTGATCACTTGTATTGCTATCTTCTAGACTTAATTTCTATGTTTACTTCAACAAAAGTGGTCGCAAAAGAATAAAATCTTATGCAAAATATTTTGAGGGGGGATTTGCAAATTATACTTTTATTACATAATTGGTAATTATTTCTCCAACATTTAATCTCTAGATTTTTTCAGTTGTCTGCTGCGAAATATTTTTCATCCCATGTCTGTCCTGATATCACCCAAGCTATCAAGGATAGTCATGAGAAGAAAATAACTTTTCAGTTCCATCTGTTTTTATTATTTAAGTCAAGAAGACAGCAAGTTGATCTTTTATAATTTAGTGAAAGAAACCAATTTCAAATTGTGATTTGCATTCCTGACTAGCTGACTGAAAATGGAAGTAGACATCTAATCTTTTTACTAGAAAATAGGAAATATGAATCCAAGGCTTGTGCAAGTAAATTTAAATAACATTTTTATAGAGGAATTTCTACCTAAACTTATCTTTTTTTGGAGCCAGACTTCAATCTTTCCAACAATCTTTCAATCTCTTTAAGAGATTACATTAGTTGCTCACACAAATATATTTAGGAATACTATCATTTTATTTAATAAAATCAAGATAATGGCATCCTCAGAATTATTAGTAATCTAATTTAAAAGAATTAAACATTTTTTCTGGCAATATTTATCATTTAGAAATTAATGTCAGCTATTAATGATTGCTTTAGCCATTATATTATTATATAATTTATATTAATGAATAATCAGTGACTGTGTGTTATTTATAATTTTAAGTATTAACTGTGATTCTTACAAACTAAAATGCATTCAGGCAGCTTTCCAGTATCAGGTTTACATTGATCAGTCTAGAGCTTAGCCTTGTTCTGCAAGACTTCAAATGTCTGATTTGAACCAAGGTCTCTCACATTCTGATTAACATGCAATACTAATTTGCCTTTATCTAATTCATAATATCTAATTCTAATGCAGAAAAACATTTTAAGACATTTTCTTCAACTTGTAGAAGTATCCTGCTTTAATATGATATATTGTCATTTTAGTTAAGTTTTTGATTAAAAAAACAAATGTCCATAAATGTTAATATTAATAATTATTAAGGACTCTGAGTATGCCCCAAACAAGTGACAAACAAGCATAATGATACTTCCTTCTCTAAAGCACAAACATTCTTTTCAAGATTATTTTTATATAAGTACATCTTTTAGCCAATTTTGGATGTTGCTACATTTTGACAAAATAAGCATTAATTGTCATTGCCTGACTAAAATAGGGGTGTCCAAAGAATGTGGTATATGTTTTAGTACAATGCTGGTGTTTTATTGAAGTATTCACAAACATCAAAATTAGATTAAAGGTAAAATCCACATTTAAAGCTTTTTTCATCTATTCCTGGATTCCAAAAGAGAAATATTTTTATAAAGGCACTTCTTATCATTTCTTTTACCTTGGGAATTTTCTCCAGATCCCTTCTTCCTTTAAAAAAAAATATAAACAGATTTACTGGAAGATTGCTCATAGGCAGACACAAATCTCAGAGGAAAGTTAACAAGTACAAAAAATGCAATTGAGACAATTCTAGATCTGGTGTGCAAGGTGACATTTCTAAACTATTTTCAATCACACTCTATTAGGGTCTTTTAGACTTTAATTCTTAAAATCCTCACAGGAATAGCAAAATGCCCAAGAGCTGGTGGGATATGAAGTAGGTCTGAAAGAAGAAGGCTGTTTTTGACTACATATCTATTTCTGATCTTATGCATAAGATATTTTCCACCATCAGCCCAGGTTTCATTTCTTTCTTCTTGTTGACTGAAAATAAAACATTGTACAGAATTTAAATGTAGCTTCTTTTGTTATTGCAATTTATTACGTGGTTCTTCCCACTTCTGCACAAAATAGAGCTGGCTATATTTTAGGGGAAATAATTATATCATGTCACTTTTGTAGATCTGTTTTAGCAGCATGGTATATTGCAAAATTGGCTACAGAGTTATAAGCCCATTTATCATGAAACCATTCAAAGGGAACAGAACTGAAATACAATGTTTTTCATGGGAAAAGACAAAACTAAATTAGTAGATGGGAATGATGAATATCACATACAAGATCTTGCCAGCTCATGCTAATAAAAATGCAAAGTTTACTTGGTAATCTAAAGCCACCTTGGGTCTGCTGAAGATGTGCCTTTGAAATGCCCATTTCTATCATGGTGTAATTGGAGATTTCCATTATATGAATTTTGACCAAGGCTAACCTTTTCTATGAATGCAGTTCTCTGATTCATTTTAATCTCCCTGAGATTACTGTCCAAAAGGATAAGAATTGATCTATTTGACAGATAATCAGTTCTTATTTTCTGTTCCTTTTTGAAATGCATTTTTGGATGAAGAAATGGTTTATCTATTTCTAGGATAAATAATTAAATAAATTGCAGTAGAATGTATGCAAAGCAATTCACTTGTGATCCATTAAACAATCATTCCATTTTGCTGCCTTAACACAGTTTAAACAGCCTTTGGAAAGCTCTGGGCCTTCAGAAAACTGTTGAGACTACATTAGGAGAGGCTTACCCTTTGAGCCTGTAAAAAAAAGTTGGAAAACAATGTACATTGCCATGATATATCTTTTTATTGCTCTTCCATCCCTGCTCTACACTCACAGTTTTAAATATTGCTTGAAATCTGTAACTGCACTGATGTGCACAAGCAACTATCCTTGTTCATATACTGTTTTTATTCCATTTCTACAATGATGTTGTAGAAGTTCGATCAATTTCTAGCACAAGCCAACGAAGTCCTTTATGATAGGTAACAATGAGAAAGTGCTTATTGGTTTTATAATTGTGCCTGAATGAATTGCACTGTGTCAGAATTAGACTCTTGGGGACAATTATGCTGCATGGCTTTATTAAGCATAGCACATCTTGGCAAACAATAGTTGCTAATAGTTTACAGAGGTATTACAAATCTGAAAAATAAATTATGAAAACAGCACTATGGAGGATCAAAAAGTTTAGAAATTATGAAAAGTGACATTTAATAATACAGCAAAAAGCTGAAGAGTTAATAAAACTACTTTCATTATAATATGTTGGGCAATGTAAGGAATGACTATGAATATCACACAATAAATTTAAAACATTTATGCAGGATAAGCTTAATTCTGCATTTAACAAGTTGTCTCTGAATGTTGGACACTGAAGACTCACACATGACTGTAGTATCCGCCTGCAATTTATTAAAGCAGCCCATCTTTTCTTGGATGTGATTACTTTAAGAGGATTGCAGACAGGTACTAGGTTCAGTTCTCCTGAACTATACAACACCTTTTGGTTTTCAGTCAGAAATGTTACACAGCCCTAAAAATGTGGTCTTTATTTTTAGCCAACTGTGCCAAGACCCTGAAACTGAACTGCAGCACAGTGGCCAAGACCATACAGTGGTTTAACAGGACAGGTCTCAGAACAGGCCTCACTATGGTCAACCAAAGAACCATGTCCTGTAGTCCGATGAGATCAAGATAAACTTATTTGGTTCAGATGGTGTCAAGGCAGCAAACAGGTGAGGAGTACAAAGACAAGTGTGTCTTGCCTACAGTCAAGCATGGCGGTGGGAATATCATGGTCTGGGGCTGCATTAGTGCTGCCAGCAAGGGGGAGCTACAGTTCATTGAGGGAACCATGAATGCCAAAATGTACTGTGACATAATGAAGCAGATCATGATCCCCTCCCTTCAGAGACTGGGCTGCAGGGCAGTATTCCAACATGATAACAACTCCAAAAACACCTCCAAAACAACCACTGCATTGCTAAAGAAGCTGAGGGTAAAGGTGATGGACTGTCCAATCATGTCACCATACCTAAATCCTATTGAGCATCTGTAAGGTATCCTGAAACAGAAGGTGGAGGTGTGCAAGGTCTCTAACATCCACAAGCTCTGTCACATCGTCATGGAGAAGTGGAAGACAATTCCAGTGGCAACCTGTGAAGCTCTGGTGAACTCTATGCCTAAGAGGGTTAAGACAGTGCTGGAAAATAATGGTGGCCATACAGAATATTGACACTTCAGGCGCCATATGGACATTATCCCTTAGAAGTGTACTTACTTTTGTTGCCAGGGGTTTAGATATGAATGGCTGTGTGTTACATTATTTTGAGGGGACAGTCCATTTACACTGTTGTATAAGCTGTATACTCACTACTTTACATTGTAGCCAAGTGTCATTTCTTCAGTGTTGTCACATGAAAAAATATACTTAAATATTTACAAAATGTGAGAGGGTGTACTCACTTCTGTGACATACTGTATAATATTGAAAATGAATAGTTGCCCTTGTGTCATGACCACTCTTTCAGTGAATATTCAAAGAGATAACATGCTGAACAAGGGCACTTATGACCTGTCCACAAAGTTGCAGCTGTTGTAGCCACCTCGTGTGATTGATGTCCAGCTCAAAATTACCTTACAGTGCAATTTCTAATGTTTTAGAAATGCCAGTATCTCACAAGCAAAATCAATGGGAAAGCTAGAAGTCATACCTGCTCCTAATGATTTTTTATCCACTTGTACAATATAGTGCCTGCCTGCAGCTCCTGATGGCATGCTTGCCTAAGATTCTCACCATTTCCAACTTAATAATCCATGTTGTCCTGGAGTTGAAACACAACAGAACTGTATGATTTTCATCACATGGCATTGCTTTAATGGTCACAGTATCCATTTTAACCAGACCACAGCCTGTAGTCACAGGTTAATTTACACAGGCCAAAAATAAGAATAGGAGATTCAATATATCTGGCTACCATATATTTTGGGGACCAGAAGGAAATATGTTGATTATTCCATTATTGTGCAAATACAAGTGGTTAAGCACCATTCAAACTTACAATGTGCACTGAATATGTGATATTTACAACCAATCCTTCAAATTTTGGCCATTACAATGTGCCTCTGGTCATGTGATTGTGATTTCTGATTTTCCCTGCCTCCCTGAGCTCTGACCCCCTGACCTCTGTTTACACTGGCAAAGGGCTAGCAAAACAAATTAAAAACAAAACAAAGGAGAAATGTTTCCCATTTTGCATTTGAGTATCTAAGAAAGGATGGGAAAGGAGAAAGGGAAAGAGTTAAGACAAAGAAAAAGAAGGGAAGATGGGAAGATAACAAGGAAGGAAAAATAAGGAAAGAGGGTAAGGAAAAAGAAAGAATGAAGAGGGAAGGTACAAGAAGAAAGGAGAGAAGGAAAGCGGGAGGAAATTATAATGAGAGGGAGGGAGGGTCTGAGGAAAGTCCTGCCTTAGCACTTGGTCATCACATGTGTCCCCGACATTAGTGATGTCAAATGGCCATGCCCACACTGGCCACACCCATCCAGGCCATGCCCATCGCAGCCTCCGGAGGTCAAACACAACCCTGACGTGACCCTCATTAAAATTGAGTTTGACACCCCTGTTGTAGACTGAAACACAGCTATAGGTTTTAGCTTTTTCCAGCCATTCTTACTTTTTGAGGGGTAGTCAATGGATAATTGTATTTGCAATCAAAAAGTCAAAATGGATTAGATGGAGAATGGAAGGTTGCAATCCAACCCCCCACCCCCACCCCATGGCAGTGAGCTCTTTAACAGAGATGTAGAAAATGCTGAATAAAGAATCTGGAAATTGAAACATACATTTAAAAGTCTCGTGGCATTTGCAGGTCATGTTCCACCATATTAAAATAAAGTGAAATATAGACATGTCAAAAAGAACACTTTCCACGGAGCTTAAATTATTTCACCTGAAAAAATGTCTCAGATTATACTTTTGAAAGACACTAAAAATGGGCATATTATGCTTCACAGAAAAATCATAACTGTATGCCTCCTTGAACTAAAAAACAATTGAAGTCATTCAGAATACAAGTAATCCTCAATTTATAACCACAATTGGGGCTAGAATTTCCATTGCTAAGCAAGAAGGTTGTTTGCCTTCAAATCATTGCTGGGGAATTGTGTAGCGCAGGGGTGTCAAACTGGATTTCTTCAAGGGCTGGATCAGCATTGTAGTTCTCTGCGGGCTGACTGGAGACAGGGAACCAGGGGAAAACGGGATGGATACCTCCTGCAGCACCCTGCCAGCCAAAATAGACCACCTGCAGCACTCTGACAACCAAAAATGAGTCATGCAAAGGCCCCATGAGGCTCCTGTGTGACCCGTTTTTGCCCAGCAGAGTGCTACAGGAGAACATGGAGACTGAAAACAGGCTACTGGGGCCCGCACGCAGTCCCCCCTGTGACCATTTTGTCCAGCAGAAGCACTGAGGCCCAGTCTTTTGATACATCTAGGCCAGCCCCACAGGACAGTTTTAAGCACTCTTGAGTTTGGCACCCCTGATATAGAGACTCATGCTAAAAAAGTGTACCTTCCTCGGGACAACCATCACAGAGAGTCAGACATAACCCTATCATAACAAGAAGATTAAGAAAAAAATGCTGCTCTCTAAGTAAATTCTATTTCTCTAAGAATAGTTAATTTGCAAAATGGATAGAAGAATAATTTCTCTAGTCTTAAGAATTCCAATTATTATATCATGAGTATTTCTTTCTCTGTAAGCAACAAATTAAAATAAATTATAGATTTGTACTTTTTCACTTTATCCAATTACTTTGTTTTAATTCTTTATTCTGCAATTTAATATCTCAAAGCTAAGAAAAGAATAAATACTATTTTACATTATTTAATTACATAACAGCATGCTAGTTTTAACAATCCAACCATCTGATGTAATGGTCTTTATATATTCTGCTTAGAATTAACTAATAATTTATTTAAACAGTAATTCTGCTAAATACAGTGATGAGGCTAGTTAATGCAGTATGACCACAAAATATATTATGTTACAGTGACAGAGATAATTCTCCAGAGGGAATATATTGTTTTATTACTTGGCTTTCCTGAATTAGTAACTCAGCATGTTCTGTTCAGTTGAAGAAGCAAATATGAACTGGAGATAGCTTTACAAATCATACATAATTGGAGGGTTTTTTTAATATAACTCCAGATTCATGTTTTGTAACCAAATGTAAATATATGTTAGAATGCTCTGATATATGGAACAGTGTTTTATTGAAAAATTAGAACAAATTGATTAGGAAACATATGCTGATTTTAAAATGTAAACCATTGCACTTTCTTTTTATTACCTAAAGTACACTTTCAATTAAATTGTTATGCACTGTTTTGAAAACGTGTTTTAGAGGAATATATAATTGGCTAAATATAATTAGAAATATTTAGCCTTATGTGCACTCCTCTTGCCTTTTTTTAAAGAAGTCTCGTGCTAGAAAACATTATGCATGATGGTGAGAACATAGAAACAAAAATTTAATGGGGAACATAAATATGCAGTTTTTTAGGTTAAGAAGGCATTTGTTCAATGGAAAGATAAAGAAAAATTGGGAATGAATGAAACAAAACACAGATGCACGTTTTGTGTGTACAGCTAAAACAACACATTTAAGAGGGCATTAACAGATCCTCACTTCTTTTAGGTGTTAACTTCAGTATGTCTGAAATAATTTAATGTACGAAGAACTAAAATAGCAGGAACTTGTCAAATGGAGAATTGAGAAAACAGGATTAAAAATAACAAAATTTCTTCTACCATAGTTATAGGAAGACTGCAATGCTTTGGAGGATATCCCAGCATCATTTGTACAGTTTCTCCTTCGTGATAGGAGAGAAATCTCTGATCTCTGACTGGAAAACTGGACTTTACAAATAATAACGCAGGAACCATCCCTACACAGATTGGAGTAGAATCTCTGCTCTGGAAATAGCATAGATAAATTTCTCTTCTCCTGTTTTTCAAAACTATATTTGCCTTCTTCCTTTTTGCCTAACAATTGGAAATAAGAACATTGAGCTTATCAGAAATTATTATATATATATCAGGTCTTTTGGGAAGATGGCCGCCGACAGCAGTCTTTGTGAATTACTCTCCAATAGTTTTTCAATCATCTACTAACTATTAAGGTAGGGTGGGATCTGGGGTCAGAGGAACCATGGTAAGAAGCACTGAGAGGTACTGGTAGTGGATAACTGGCCTGGAGGTCCAGAAGGGAGGCTGAGACTGGAAAAGAATCCTAACGAGAACAAGTCGATAGCCAACTGATAGACAAAAGAGAGACTATAGAGCCTGAGACTATAGCTTACTGGGACCCAAGAGCGATATCGAATTCTGAGCCCCCAAAATAAAAAATAAATATCCAATTGTGCTAGCTGATACTGGGAGGAGACTGAGGAACACGATTTCGAGCTCTGAGAGCTATACTGTGAGAGCAAGGGAGATGGGAGAGAAGCAGAGAGGTCTGAGTGAGACCTCCAAGAAAAGCTGAGATCAGCTGAGATCAGCAGAGAGCGAAGGAGTCTGGAGAGGAACCGATAGCAAAGAGCCAACAGGGACACTGTAATTTGAGAGAAATCAGTGGAGTCTGAGAGACTGAGAACAGCATGATTCTGAGCTGGAAAAGGGCTGAGAGAAGGCTGCAAACATGATTCTCAGCTGAAAGTGAATGAGGAGCACGATTCTGAACTAGATGGGGGCTCTTTACTTTAAACTTTTAGTTTTAAACTTTAAGAATAAGCCAAGGATAAATCCTTTCACTACTAATCTCCATCAACCTCTACCTCACCAAAAATCAATCACCAATCACTTTGAAACTATTCAAACAAAAAGAAATCATGTGCCTCTACCTCACCAAGATTCCCTGGGCAGAGACTCCCTGAGAGGAGATTTCCTGTCAGCTGAGATGGAATCAGCTATACAAGTGGATCAGATAACAGCAGCCAGCAAAGCAATAAATCTTTCTCATCAATCGAATTGGTTCGTAACAACCAGCAAAGCAATAACCCTTTACTTGCTGACTTACTACTTCATTACTTCAATACTTATATCACTGATTACTTCTTTACCGTAAAACTTATAACTTTATTACCTCAAGACATATATCAATGATTAGATAATGACGTCTATAAAATAATTTCTCTAAAATAATTTATCAATTGATTGATTGTTTGATTGATTAGTGTGATTAGAGTGTCTAGTGCAAATGTGATTACCAATCTGTAATTTAATTGATTACCAAAATTAATTATTAGTGTAATTAATTGACCAGTGTGATTAGTGATTAGTGTAATTAATTGTTTAAGGTGATTGTTAATTGGTGAAATTACTTGATTAGCATGATTATTGTAATTAATTGATTGGTGCGATATTGTTATTGATCTTGTTTGATTGAACAATTTAATCAATGAACTATCTCAACAAACCCACCATGCCAGAAAAAAAATATCCAATGCCAACCACAACCCCAAAAGAAAGAAATCCCCACCAATGAACCACAAGACTCCTGCACATGCCTTATATGTAAAGAAGCTTTAAAGGAGAATGAAAATTCCATCAAATGTTCCCTATGTGACAACTATGCTCACCATGGCTGCTTGGGATTACCCAAGCAAATGGCTCAATTCCTAGAATCATCCAACCATGCGTTTCCATATTTCTATCCACCGTGCAGACCCAAACTGGACAAATATATTGCCCTGTTCGAAAGAGTTGATACCATAGAAACACTTGACACCATAGTAGAATCCCTGGACACTATAAAAACAAGATTAACTAACCTTGAAAAAAAAAAACACAACACAAAAAAATGAACATCCAATAGCTACAAACCACATCTTTACCCAACAACTGCAACCACAACCCAATCTACAAAAACCACAAATCCTACAAATAATGATATCCCAATCCTCATCAAAGAAGCCATCAAACATGAACAGAACAGTCCAATGCCGTCTTATTTGGTCTAGAAGACAATAATGATAATGATGACATCACAAATGTCCACAACATCATTAGTGGCTATCAAGTATCAAGCATCTCCCCTAATGAAATACTCGACATTTCCCACATTGGCTCAGAGTTCAAAAACAATGACGGCTCATTGGCCCCACGTTTCTGCAGGGTTGTTTGCAAAAATGAATTAAGCAAATGAAAATTCATTTACACCAGTGGTCCCTACCACCCAAGTGGGCGTTCCAGCTTTCATGGTGGACGGTAAGGGTTTTGTCCCCTACTTTATAAATCACCATTACTGTGGAACCAGTGGGCGGTTAGAGAAAATTTTACTACTAACAGAGATACAAAAGTGGGCGGTAGGTATAAAAAGGGGACTACCCCTGATTTACACTATAAACTCACTTGCCAAGAGCAACATAAGAATTTCCTTTCTCATCCTGACCTAACCTTACAGCAACATGTACAGTTCCATGAACTACGCTCTGAACTCAAAAGACCACAAGAACAAGGAAATACTAACCTATACATTGACTACCGCACAGAATGTATCAAAAGCAAGACCTTCAACTTACACCCCAATAACCATTACTCCAACATCCAACATTAGCCATGCATACCCCTTACTTCCTCCAGACAGGAAGCAACAGGTGAATCTATGCAGAATCACATCTGATACCTGTACAATCAGCACAGGGGCCTCTCAAGGCTGTGTGCTTTCTCCACTTCTCTTCTCCCTATATACCCATGAACCTATGGCATACATGCCAGAAGTGGCACGCAGAGCCACTTCTGCTGGCAGGCGAGAGGTTGCCTGGAAGAGCACCATTGTGCATGCACATGTGCCACCTGCCCGCCAGCTGATTGTCGGGTATCTGGTGTGCATGTGTGGGGGATGGGAGGGTGCAGGAGGTCCTGTGCGCATGCATAGAGACACGCAGCATGCACAGAGGAATCAAACATGCATGCGCAGAGATACAGCACAGGGATCTCACAAGCATGCATAGAGATGTGCAGCACGTAGGGGGGTTTGTGCATACATGCACAGGGGGTGTGGCCCCCTCACACACATTGCCTTCTGGGTGTTGTTATGCGAGTGCGCACACAAGTGTGCACACACAATTTTCAGCACAGGAGCCCAAAAAGGTTAGCCACCACTGTTATATACCAATGACCGCATCTCAAATGATCCATCTGTTAAAATACTGAAGTTTGTTGATGACACAACAGTGATTGGTCTCATTCAAGACAACAATGAATCTGCATACAGACAGGAGGTTATACAACTTGCCTCGTGGTGTAACAGGAACAATCTGGAACTGAACACACTCAAAACCGTAGAAATGGTGGTAGACTTTGGAAGAAACCCTCCCATACCACCACCTCTTATAATACTAGACAACACGGTATCAACAGTACAGACCTTCAAATTTCTAAGTTCTACTATATCACATGACCTAAAATGGACCCCCCCCCAAACATCAAAAACATCATCAAAAAAGCAAAACATCCATCACAAATTAAGAACTATAGACCTATTTCTTTACTGAATGCAGATTACAAAATCTTTGCTTCCATCCTGGCAGAAAGGCTCAAAAGATACCTAAATAACTTTATTCATCCTGACCAGAATGGATTCCTGCCAAGGAGACAAATTAGGGATAATATGAGGGTAATTCTGGACACTTTGGAATATTACAAGGCACACCCTGAAAAACAAATGGCTTTGATATTTTTAGATGCCCAAAAAGCATTTGATAATGTGAATTGGAGATTCATGTTTTTGTTATTGGAACAGATGGGCTTTGCTAGAAAATTTATTCAAGCAATAGAAGCCATATATGACAAACAAACGGCAAGAGTGATGATAGAGGGAGATTTTACAGATTCTATTAATATAAGAAAAGGCACAAGACAAGGTTGCCCATTATCACCTTTGTTATTTGTATTGACTTTGGAAGTGCTGAATAGAAACATTAGAGAGGATCCAAATATAAAAGGAATGAAAATTAAGAAGGAGGAATTTAAATTGCAAGCCTTTGCGGATGATTTGGTTTTTATTTTGGAAGATCCACTAGGAACAGCTTTAAATCTACTGGAAAAGATAGAGATTTATGGTGAGATGGCCGGCTTGAAAATAAACAAAGATAAAACAAAGATCTTGACAAAGAATATGTTATTAAAACAAAGAGATGAACTGGCAGATTTATTGAAAATTCAAGTTACGAATAAGGTTAAATATTTGGGGATATATTTGACGTCAAGATGTACTACATTGAAAGAGAATAACTATATTAAACTTAAACAACAGATAGCATCTGATTTGAAGAAATGGGAAAATCTACAATTGTCATTGATAGGTAGAATTTCAACAATCAAGATGAATATTTTACCCAGAATTTTATATTTGTTCCAAACCATACCAATCAGGCTTGGTAAAGATTACTTTGAAGAATTAAATAAAATTGTGTTGAAGTTTATATGGCAAGGTAAGAAAGCCAGAATAAAATTAAAACTTCTGCAAGATGCTAGAATTAGAGGAGGTTTTGGCCTTCCGAATTGGGAGTTGTATTACCAAGCTACAAATTTAATGTGGGTTAAAGATTGGATAACATTAAGAAAGACTAGATTGTTGACACTAGAAGGGCATGATTTATTACTGGGATGGCATGCTTTTCTGTGGTATAAGGGAACTAAATCGCAGGGCTATTTTAGAAGGCATTATATAAGGGAGTCTTTATGGTTGAATTGGGAGAAAATTAAGAGAAAATGTTATTTGAAAATCCCAGTCTGGTTATCAACTATTGAAGCTTTTTCTTATCCTATAATATATGAGAAGGAACAAACAGTTAGATATGGGGAAATATTGGATGAAAAGAGTGAACTTAAAACAATGCAAAAACTAGAAGAACAAGGCATAAAGATGAATTGGTTTTCATATGCGCAAATACATTCAAGGTATCTTATAGATTCTAAAGCGGAGGGATTTTATGATAAATTGACTGATTTAGACAGGATCTTGACAGGTACTGATGAAAAAGTGATTAAAAATTTCTACAGTTATTTGTTGGAAATTTTATTAGAGGAGGAACAAGTTAAAGAAACGATGATTGTTTGGGGGAAGAATTTTGGATATGGGATTGATTTGGAGAAATGGGAAAAATTGTGGTCTCAAAATTATAAAATGACAATGTCAACAGCTTATAAAGAAAACTTGTATAAGATGTTTTACAGGTGGCATTTTCCCCTGACAAGAATTGCAAGAATGTTTAAGAACAAATCTGAAAAGTGCTGGAAATGTCATCAGATACCTGGCTTATACTACCATATGTGGTGGACTTGTGAGGACGCTAGAAAATATTGGACTAAAATTCGCATATGGTTGGAAAAAATGACAAAGACACATATAGACTTGAAACCAGAGATTTTTTTATTGGGAATCTTACCTGATATATATAATAAAAATTTGAAGTATTTGATTGTAAATATATTAACAGCGCCTAGGATTGTATTTGCTAAGAACTGGAAGAGTGAGAAAACTCCATCAGAGGAAGAAACTATTAAGAAAATATTGGATTGTGCTGAAATGAGTAAATTGACATTTGAAATCAGAGAACAAGAAGATAAACAATTTTATGAAGTTGAAATCTACCTTCCACGGGAATTCAGCATTGTTATTATTCTTGCTGTTTACATTCCGCCAGACGCAAATGCAGATTTGGCTCTGGGCTTCTTGGGTGATGAAATTGGCAACTTGCAAAGCAAATTTCCAGATGCTGTATTCATTATTGCAGGAGATTTTAATCATGTAGATCTTCATGTGGTCCTCCCTAAATTCTATCAACATATAAGGTGTGCAACTAGGGGATTGAACACCTTGGATAAGGTCTACACGAATATTGTAAATGGATACAGGGTATTACAACTACCACAGCTGGGCCAGTCAGATCACTTGTCTCTGCTTTTAGCCCCGGAGTATATTTCTTTGAGAAAACAGGCGGGGCCGGTAGTCAAGACGGTGAAAAGCTGGACAGAGGGAGCAATGGAGCAGCTAAGGGACTGCTTCGAACACACAAACTGGGAAGTTTTTGATCATCCTGATCTCAACGAACACACGGCTGCAGTGCTAGGGTATATGGCACAGTGTACTGATACTGTCACGGTGGATAAACGAATCCGGGTGTATCCTAATCAAAAACCTTGGATGACCGGGAAGGTTAGACGCTTGTTGTACGCAAGAAATAAGGTTTTTAAGTCTGGGAATGATCTAGATTATAGTGCTGCGAGAACAAACTTGAGGAGAGGTATTAAGCAAGCTAAGGCTGAATATAAGAGGAGAATTGAAGACTGCTTTCTCAGTAATAACATGAGGCAGGTTTGGCAGGGGGTTCAACAACTAACGAACTATAAAGTAAAAAAGGTCTCTTTGGATGGTAGTGTGGCGGTGGTTGAGGAGTTGAACAATTTTTTTGCTCGATTTGAGATCCATCAAACTGAAATGGTCCCTTTGCCATCATTTACTCAGCAGAGCCTCCCCTTCATTGTGAATGAGCAGGATGTGAGGCAGACAATGAAGGCGGTTAATTCCAGAAAGTCAGCTGGGCCCAACTCAGTTCCTGGTCGTGTGGTAAAAGATTGTGCTGATCAGCTAGCTGGGGTGTGGACTGAAATTTTTAACCAATCCTTGACACAAAGTGTGGTTCCTGTGTGTCTCAAGGCTTCCACCATCGTTCCACTGCCTAAAATGTTGCCCACAAATGGTCCTAGCGACTATAGGCCGGTGGCACTAACTTCTATCTTAATGAAGTGCTTTGAGAAGCTAGTTCGAAATTATATTATCTCCTGCCTTCCTGATTCCTTTGATGGGTTTCAGTTTGCTTACAAAGAAAATAGATCAACCGAGGATGCAATTATTACTGCGCTTCACATGGCCTTATCCCATTTGGAAACACCGGGGAATTATGTAAGAATGTTGTTCGCAGATTTTAGTTCTGCTTTCAATACCATCATACCGCACAGATTAATAGCCAAGCTCAAAGATCTAGATTTTCCAGATTCTATTTGTTTATGGATAGTGGATTTTTTAACAAATCATCCACAAAGAGTTAAACTGAATGATTATATTTCTACTGTCAAGACACTTAGCATTGGTACTCTGCAAGGTTGTGTCCTTAGTCCACTACTGTTCTCCATTTATTCATCTGATTGCACAAATAAACATCCCAACAATAAGATAATAAAATTTGCAGACGATACTACGCTTGTAGGACTTATTTCTGGGGATGATGAGTCTGCATATCGGGATGAGGTATTACAGCTATCCCATTGGTGCAAAAATAATAATCTTCTATTTAACATTAAGAAGACCAAGGAGGTTATAGTGGACTATAGGAAAGAAAGAGCAGACATTCAGCCACTGTATATAGAGGGAGTTCGTGTGGAACAGGTGGTTGAATGTAAGTATCTCGGGACCATCATTACAAATGACCTGACCTGGAGTGCAAACACCACTGCTTTAATTAAGAAGGCACAACAACGGTTGTATTTACTAAGGATTCTTAGGAAACAACAACTGGCTGAGAGTCTATTGACTACCTTCTATTGGAGCTCAATTGAGAGTATATTATCCTACTGTCTCTGTGTATGGTTCTTGAGCTGCACAGTGGCAGAGAAAAAGGCAATTCAGAGGGTGATTAAGATGGCCCAAAACATCATTGGCTGCTCACTCCCCTCTTTGGAAGAACTGTATAGGAAAAGATGTAAGAGGAAGATATTTAATATATTGAATGACTCCTCTCATCCGGGACATCAGCTCTTTGAATTATTACCATCGAGAAGGAGATTCAGGGTATTAAGAACAAGGACAACTAGATTTAAGAACAGTTTTTATCCAAGTGCAGTTTTGAGTTTGAATGCAGGGTCATAAGATTTTTGTGGAATTTAATGGCTGAGAGTAGTGGGGTATTTACATTTTTAAATTGTATAGAGATTATTGTATGGTTTGTTGTGTTTAGTTTTATTTTTCTTTCAATGGTGTTGTCCAGTTTTACTTGTGGAAGAGCACCTCATTTCGTTGCACCCGCTTGCGAGTGTAATGACAAATAAATTCTTCTTCTTCTTCTTCTTCTTCTTCTTCTTCTTCTTCTTCTTCTTTTTTATCAATGGTTAGATAATAAAACATAATAATAGAATATTCAGATTTAGCATAAAATTTTTTTTTCTTGATATTATCTTTATAAAACATTATCAAGATAGATTTGGTATGATCTTATGATTTATTGCAAAATAAATTAAGTAAACTATAGTTATCTCGTTAAAATATGAATTAACAAAATTATAGATAAATGATTTTTTTTAGTGATGATATTAGGTTATACAATTATTGATTGATAATATGAGCTATTATGTAATATAATTATATTAGTGACTAGGAAATGGATGCACAAAAAAAAGTGGTAAACCAATCGATGCACTGTATGTAAATTCATGAAGAAGGGGGATATTTTTATGTTTTTTGTGGTATGTTCATGTTGTCTTGTTGTTAAAATAAAAAAAAATTATTAAAAAAAAAAAGCAAAACGAAGAATGTTCTTTCTGTGCCAACTCAGAAAACTCAAACTGCCCAAGGAGCTGCTGATCCAGTTCTACAGTTAATTATTGAGTCTATCATCTGCACCTCTATAATTGTCTGGTTTGGTTCTGCAACCCAACAGGACAGACACAGACTTCAGAGCATAGTTAGGACTGCAGAAAAAACAATTACCCCTCACATCCCGGACATAAACTGTTTCAACTCCTTCCCTCAAAATGACGCTATAGAGCACTGCACACCAGAACAACTAGACACAAGAACAGTTTTTTCCCGAATGCCATCACTCTGCTAAACAAATAATTCCCTCAACACTGTTCAACTATTACAAAGTCTTCACTACTATTACTGTTAATCTTCTCATCACTCCTTATCACCCATCCTCTCCCACTTGTGACTGTATGACTGTAACTTCGTCACTTGTATCCTTACAATTTATATTGACTGTTTCCTAGTATGATTTGATTGCTTATTATCATTAAGTGTCGTACCTTATGATTCTCAACTCTTGATGAATGTATCTTTTCTTTATGTATACTGAAAGTATTTACACAAAGAAAAATTTCTTGTGTGTCCAATCACATTTGGCCAATAAAGTATTCTATATTCTATAAAACTCTGGAAAAAATAAGCACATGGGAAAATGATTAAGAAAATATGACCATGAAGTTGCAGTGCAATTTATGAAAGCAGTGGCAGGAAAGAAAATAGAAATTCCATTGGCAGTAAGAGCTGGGAACATGCTGTACTAATCTTAGGCAAAACAATACAACAAATAACAAGGCACAATGAAATAAAGGAGAATGTGTATGAAATTGATAAGGCTATTTCTCGTTGAAGAGGTATTAAATTAGCCAGAGAGAAATCAAGCTTGTGGCTAGAGGGATGGGGAAAAAAGCAGCTCTGTAGACTGTGAGAGACAGATCTTAAATATAATTTAATTTAAAAGAAAGGCAGAATTCTTAAAAGACAAGAATAATACAATATGAAACTCCAGGGATACCTAAGTCAACTTGAATTGCTAAGCTAGAAGAAACAAATAAAACCATGAAATAAAAGATAGACAAAAAAAGATTTGAAAAGGAAAAGAATTAACAAAAAAAGAATAGAAGTGCAGAAAGAAATAGAATGACTTCTGACTTCCTTTGGTACTAATATGAATAAAGAAAATAGATCAAAATTTATTCTAAGATTAATATTAGTGTGCATTATTTCTCTAATTCCATGTAAATCCAGTCATCAGATTACCCAATTTAACTTTTCATTTATTTCAGTTTCTTACAAAAAAAAATCCAAAAGCAATTTCCAGGAAGATGTCATATTATTCAAAGTTTTTTCTTTCATCAGAGCTGTCAATTTCACCATCTCTATCAATTTCATAAACTTTACAATTTATTTTTCCATTATGGATGTTTGTAAGTTCTTCCACTTTTGCGCATATAAAAATTCATTGCTGTTATCATATATAAAAGCCAAATTTCATAAATTAATTGGTTATTCATTAAATTATTTTAATTATTCATTATATCTCAATTTTCAATTCACTTTTTTAATCTACATCAGAAAACATATTAATCCCAATATTTTCTAGCTTTGTTGTATGTCCATCAAAAATGAAAAACAATATTGGTATTTTAAAATGAAAATTAGTATTTTCACAGAATTTGTGGTGTTTTGTAAATATTCCTTGATCTTTTCTGAAAAAAAGTTGTTTTTTACAGATGCAAGAATAAAAATGCAGTAATAATTAAAATTTGTGGATCACAACAAATTATGGCAAATTCTTAAAGAGATGGGAATACCAGACCATCTTATTTTACTCTTGAGAAACTTGAAAAAATATGCAGGTCAAGAACCAACAGTAAGAACTGGATACAGAACTACTGATTGATTTAAAATTGAGAAAGGAGTTTGGCAAGGCTGTATACTGTCGCCCTGCCTATTTAACTTATATGCAGAGCACATTATGAGAAAGGCGGGTGATAAATCACAAATTGGAATTAAGATTGCTGGAAGAAATATCAACAATCTCAGACATGCAGATGATACCACTCTAATGGCAGAAAGTGAAGAGGAACTAAAGAGCCTGTTGATGCGGGTGAAGGAGGAGAGTACAAAAGTTGGCTTGAAATTCAACATTAAGAAAATTAAGATCATGGCATATGACCAGATGAAGAAATGGAGGTAGTGACAGAAAAATACATTACATACTCACTTTTTTTTTTTACTTTAAACCACATTTCATGCATTTTTTGTATTGTTTTGCCTGGGTCATAAACAAAAATGAACTCTGCAGCAATAGCTTCTTAGTAAATATTATTTCCTGATAACAAAGTTCCAAGGCATCTGTCAATCATATTTGCTATGGAAACAAAGTCAGTAAGTGCAAAAATGGCATAATTTCTGAGACAATTGTGGATTTATCTGGTATAGTAGCTTTTCTCTGGATTAGTATAAACCTATAAAATGGGGGTGAACATAACAGGAAAGGCTGCTTTTTAAAAAAAACAGATATTTTGAAGAAGAAAATAACCCAATTCATTACTATAAACTGAAGGGAGTAATATGCACAGATTGAATATACAGATTAAATATAGTTCAGAAAGCTAAGTTATAAAAAAAAACCCTATACTTATACAGCTAAGCAAAAAGCTCTGCTAAGTTCAAACGCTATGCAAAAATATATGGATGAGCTATATCAAATTTCAGTAGGAATTACTGATAAAAATTCACAAGGACTGCAACAGCAAAAAAAGAATTTAATTTTTTTGACAAACTTTTCCCTTGAATATGGATTACAAACTTTTAACATGGAATATAAATGTAGCAAATTCTCCCCCCCCCCCCGCCGCCCTCAAAAAAAGACTTTTCACTCTCTGAGAAAATGAAAACATGATATAATATGCTTATAAGAAGCATATTTTAAAAATGTGAACTATCTGTTTGTAAGACTCTGGGTGAAGAATTTATATTAGTGTTGAAAAATAATAATGGAATAGCTTTGTATATCAATCCGCAATTAAAACCAAATTTATTATTGACAGTTGAATATGATAAATGTATGCAATTGAAGTTGATATCAGGGGACTAAAACTAAGATCCTTGGTCTTTATGTTTATGACCCAAGCAAAACAATACACAAATTGCATGAAATGTGGTTTTAAGTAAAAAAAAAAAAAAAGTGAGTATGTAATGTATTTATTTTTAAAGGTCATGGATTAGATAAATCTTGAATCCAGGTATTCTATGACACTACTGTGTAAATAATCCTTTAATTACATAGCATCACTGAACAATCCCAGTTCATTACCAGGGTTGTTATGTGTGGGGAAAATAGAGGAAGGTGTGTTGGATATGTTCACTTCTTTGAGTTATTTATAAAAATTTAAATATGTAGTTAATAGATAAGAGTTTTCTATAGTGAAAGAGAGGAAAGTGAATAAAACTGCTTTGTCCCTTGTGTTTGTTCATTCCAACTCCAGTTCTCATTTTATTTTTCAAATCTTTCTTTGTAGTCTTTCATTTTTAGTCTTTTTGTTGCTGTTGGTATACTTTCTAATATTGGCTGAGTAAGCTTTTTTTTTTCAAATGATCCTTCACTAAAATGTGAAGAAGCAAGAGGCTTAGAAAGTTAAAAATAGAAAGGTATGTATTGAGCAATCAGTTTTTAAAAATAGCATTTGTAACCAAGACTTGAAATTTTATATTTTGCAAGCATTTGTGAATTAGAAACAGACTAAGATTTGGTTACTTCTACAGAATAAAATGTAATTGAAAATATGCTGACCAAAGCAAGGATAATAGGATCTGCTGAAAAGATAGCTGGATATAATCAGGTCAGCAACACTTTTCCATAAAAAGATTTGAACAAAAAGGCCTTTTTTTAATGTTACAAAAGTGTTTGGGTTGGATCAGGTTAAACAAAAAATAGATACAAAAAAATGTGAATGTTATGTTTTCCAAGATTGCATTGTCTTTTACTACTGACATAAGTCCAAGACAAAATTAAATCAATAAAGCAAGAGGAAAAATAGTGTAATAGATAAACTTGGATAGGTCTTAAGCCTTACACTTAAAATCTGCAATTAAGACAATAAACAATCAAATAGGACCACAAAAATAACATTCCTTCTATAAGTGGCTTGAACTCATTAGAGAGCGTTACTTTAATTACAAAATAGCCAAAGATTCTGATGAATGTTCCATTTAAAATCATCACTATAGTGTAGTTTCCTTGGTTTCATGTGATTCAAATGAAGAGAAGAATAACATTGGTAGAGACCGTTTTGGCAGACTGTGGAAAAGAAAACAGCTATAGAACAGGGAAAAAACCAAAGGGTATCATTATCTATCATCTTGTAAAAGTAAAGTGAGTTCAGTGAGATTAAAAACAAACATTATGTGAAAGCGTTCTGAAAAACAGATAAAAGTACTGAAGCCTTCTGAAAAACAGATAAAAAATAGAAACTTATTTTTCTTATTTTTCTAAAAAAAAATTGGAAAATGATATTATCAGGATGGCAAGTGTTGTTAAAGCAAATCAGTACATGGTTTATGGAAATCAGTTAAGATTTTAGAGAAAAACAGGAATAAACTGCAGAAGTTTGTCCTTGAATACTTAAATGCAGCAGCAGAAAGTGTTTCCTCTAGCTGTGTCACTGTTGATGATTTCAACAAACGATAATGAAAAGCCATACTTGTTAGATTTACCTATGGCATATTTGTGTAATTATATGCTATTTACAAAGGCAGTTTATGTTTAAGTAGAGTGTAAACAATTTATTGTTATTTAAAATGTCATAGAATGTGAATGTTCATGTAGAATATGTCATATATTTTCTTGCATAATGATGACTCCTAACTCCTACGATTTTTTTAAAAATAAAGTTTTTTTCCTAAACCAAGACTTTTTGTAGATAGATTCTTGTAAATAAATATCATATCCTGAAGGATTGAATTTTTATAAGATAATTTTTAAAAGAAGGCAGCATTTATTTGAGAGCCAGTTTGCTATATTGATTAAAATACCAGGCTAGAAACAAGAGAGTGTGAGTTCTAGTCACATCTTAGGCAAAAAAATAGCTGGATGACCATATACTAGTCACTTTCTCGCAGCCCTAAGAAGGAAGCAATGGCAAAACACTGGTATTGGTCATTGAATAAAAATACCTCAATTGCCTCATTATGAGTGGAATTAATCAGAATAATGAAGAAGTGCATTAATTCTGACCACAAGCACATTTAGGTTGGATACTTTTAGTGAAATAGATTCAACCTCTGTATTAAAGCAAAAGCATTTATTTGTGTATGGAAGATTGGCATATTGACCAGATGTCATGCTAGCAAAGAGAAAATCTATATGATCCAGGGAGAAGAGCCTTCTACATGGCATGCACAGTATCTCGTAGAAGTAATAGGGGAGTGTCCAGGAGGAGAGAGAGCAATTCATCTCTATAAAAGGTGGAAAACTTTGGCTCTGTTGTCATAAATATGTAGATCCCATAATCTCTGCTTAAATTCTATAAGGATGTTTTTTTCTAGACCTACAGCAAGTAGGGCAGGTATTAATAATGCACACTATTTCAAATCTTGATCAATTTCTTTTTTTCCCAAAGTAGATAAATATCATATGAAATGATGTTCCACAAATGATTTGTTTTGTCCAAATTCTTGAAAACAAAAATGAATTTCTTTTGAGCTATGTTCCTTTGATTGGAAAAAGCAACTGTGCAGAGCCAAAAAGATGCCATTTAAAATTCCCAGAGTTACTTCTTGTTGTGTCAAGGATGCCAAAAGAATCTGCTCCATTCATTTAATTCTCAGAAGGCTATGAACAATTTATTCTCCAGGGGAAGAATAAAAATTGGAGATCTGTCTGAAAGTTATATTCTTTAAAATGCATCTAATCTAATATTGTTTTTGTAAACTTCAGCCATTTGAAGCCATCCAATCACTTTCACTGTGACTACTAGAATTCCTGCTCAGCATGGTCATTAGAAAGAAACTAGGGTGAGGAAGACTGATGGCGTTACTCTGTAGAATTTAAAGCAGGAAATACTACCATCTAAGATTAATTACAATTCTCAGCAGCTTTTGCCAGAGTACTGCCTGGAATTCAAGTTTGTCTGATAAATCTGATAGCTACAAGTTTTCCACCTTTCCCTTATGTAATTAAAAAACTATGTTAAAAGATTAACTTAAAGATTATAGAAAGCAATCCTCAATATTATATGATCTATCACTAAAGAAATCATTTTTTAATACTGAGGAATACAACTGGTTGATATTTTTATTAATTATTTGTACTAAACACAGCATTAATCTATTGTTTTTATTGACCCAATTCAAGGACTGGACCAGTTATCATTGGACATCATCCTTTTACAAACTAGATCATGCCTGCTTCATATTATTCTGCTGAAATGTTCAGCAATTTCATCTGAAAAGTTCACAATTAAAAAAAAAATCATATTAGCTATAAATAGTAGTAAAAAAAATCACCTAGATTTGTTGTTGTTTTTCAATTCTCCTGAAAATGAACTAAATGAACTAAAAAAATTTCTTGGATGAACTGGGGAAAAAAAATCATCTATGAATAGATGAGCTTTAAACTGATCTAATATTGATAATCTGATCTCAGAATAATTATGCTTTATTTAAGCTTTGGCATGTACTATACTAATTTAGATGAACATTTGAAAGACCACTTTTTAAATAATAAAACACAAAGGTTAATGGAATATTTTCTTACTGCAAACATTCATGGTTTGTAGCACTAAAAATTGAATGAATATATTCGCAGTATATTTATATAGAATTGTGTTCTGTTACAAAAAGAATAATTACATCTTTAGGACCAATTCCTAAAAAAAAATCTTATGAATATGCATCAACTCAGAATTTAGTAAGTTACTTCTTTCATCATCATTGCAGAGACTTTAACAAATGAAATTTTGCATTTTTTTTAACTAAGCGAGAGGGAAGAGGAGAGAATTAGTTAAATGGAGGAGATAAATATACAGTAGATAATTGCAAGGTAACTTTATACCACCAATGCAAATGTCATTAATCTGTATTGCTTGAAATATTAACTAAGAATCCAAATTCACACATTGTGTCTCCTCCTTGCTATTTGCATATCACAATCAAACACGTCCTAAAATTCTAATATATATTCAATTATTCAAGTTTTTATATTATCATACTGTACAATTAAGCATAACATATTCTAGAGTATGGTTAAATATAGTGCCATCAGTATATGGAGATAAGCTTTATTTTTTTCATTCAGCTATATTTCTTTCTTAAAGGAAGCAGAATATAAATTGAATGACTATATAAAGATAGGGAAGTTAGTTTCATTCAGGGGTGGATTTCTACCAGTTCTGTCCACCTCTGTAGAACCGGTAGCTCCGAAGAGGTTCTATGTCTGCTGATGTTTTTGGTCCACCCACCTACCCAGGTTCTTTGCTGATCTTTATTTCCTGATTTTTCAACTTCAGCTGCCGAACAAGGCACAGCTGCAGTTAGAAAAGTAAGAAAAGAGGGCTGTTTCAAAGGCCACTTCTCTGCAGTCAGCTGCTGATGACGATTTACAGGCACATGGCTCTCATGGCTGCAGGAAGCTCATAAATCCCGAACCGGCAGTTAACCCTGTCGTATCCCACCCCTGGTTTCATTCCCTGTTCTAATCATAGGAATAGGCTAAGAGTCATGAAAAAAAGTCTGAAATAATTGAGACTTCATATTTCAAATTAAAATGGAAGCTTAGCCGAACTTCACATCTATTTTTAAGTACTATCTATTTTGGATAATTAGCACAATTGAGCCTAAAATTTTTGTTGCTAAGTGAGACAATTGTTAAATAAATAAAATAAAAATAGATAATCTAGGGAAGGCACAGGACTTTTATGATGAATTGATGATAGTAGTGGAAGAGATTGGTAGTAAGGAGGAGTCAGAAAGCAAAAGCCAGGAGGAACAACAGTTGGAGGAAAAAGAACTGGAACAAGAAGAAAGAAATAAAGAAGAAACTGAACAAGGTGAAGGAGAAAGGATCAAGACTAGGGCACAAAGGGAAACAAAACGAACAGATGACCAAGACAACCATATAGGCAATAGGATGGAAGAGGAGATCAAATTAATATCCATAAATATCAATGGACTAAATTCCCCAATAAAAAGAAAACAATTTTTCAAATCTCCAGAAACAAAAAGCAGACATAATATGCCTTCAAGAAACTCGTATTAAAAAACAAAACAAAAACTATCTAGAACAAGCAAAATTAGGAAAATTATTCATTGACAGACCAGGAAAAAAAAGGGATTACGTATACATTAAAGAAAAAATAAATTCAAAACAGATCTATGCTGACTACAGTGGAAGAATTTTTTTTTTAAACAGTTTTATTAGTTTTTAAAGACAAACAAAACAAACAAAACATAAAAACATCCAACTTTTCCATAAGTATACAAACAGTGTGTCGGTTGATTTACCAATTTTTTTGTGCATCCATTTCGTGGTCTCAATTACAATTACATTACATAATGACTCATATTTAAAAATTATATACCCTAGTATCACTATTAAACAATCATTTGACTCTGATTTTATTCATTCATGCTTTACAAGATAACTATAATTTACTTAGTTTATTTAATAGCAAATCATACCAAATCTATCCTAAAAACATTTTATAAATATAATATCAAATAGAAAAGAAAAAATGTCTCTTTATATATTTATTATTTTCTAAAAGTCTACATATTTCATTACTGTATTTTATTGTCTAACCATTGATAGAATAGATCCCAAATTTTATAAAATTGTTTATCCTCTTGTTCTCTAATTTCAAATGTCAATCTACTCATCTCCACACATTCCAATATTTTCTTAATAATTTCTTCCTGCAATGGTATTTTCTCATTTTTCCAGTTTTTAGCAAATATAATCCTAGCCGCTGTTAATACATTTACAATCAGGTATTTCAAATCTTTACTGTATGTATCACGTAAGATTCCCAATAAAAAAATCTCTGGTTTCAAGTCTATGTGTTTCTTTGTCATTTTTTCCAACCACATGTGAATTTTAGTCCAATATTTTCTAGCATCCTCACAAGTCCACCACATATGGTAATATGAGCCAGGTATCTGATGACATTTCCAGCATTTTTCAGATTTATTCTTGAACATTCTTGCTATTCTTGTCGGGGGAAGGTGTCACCTGTAAAACAACTTATACAAATTTTCTTTATAAGCTGTTGACATTGTCATTTTATAATTTTGAGACCACAATTTTTGCCATTTCTCTAGATCAATCCCATATCCAAAATTCTTTCCCCAAGCAATCATAGTTTCTTTAACTTGTTCTTCCTCTAATTTAATTTCCAATAAATAACCATATAGTTTTTTAATCACCTTTTCATCAGTACCTGTCAAAATCTTATCTAACTCAGTCAATTCATCATACCTTGAATATATTTGCACATATGAAAACCAGTTCATCTTTATACCTTGTTCCTCTAAATTTTTCATTGATTTAAGTTCACCCTTTTCATCCAGTATTTCCCCATATCTAACTGTTTGTTCCTTCTTATAAATTATAGGATAGGAAAATGCTTCAATAGTCGATAACCAAACTGGAATTTTCAAATAACATTGTCTTTTAATCTTCTCCCAATTCAACCACAAAGCCTCCCTTATATGATGTCTTCTAAAATAACCCTGTGTTTTAGTTCCCTTATACCATAAAAAAGCATGCCAGCCCAACAACAAATCGTGTCTTTCTAATGTCAACAATCTAGTCTTATTCATTCCTTGGCCCACATCAAGTTTGCAGCTTGGTAGTACAATTCCCAATTAGGCAAACCAAAACCTCCTCTAACTCTGGCATCTTGTAGAAGTTTTAACTTTATTCTTGCTTTTTTTGCCATGCCATATATACTTCAACACAATTTTATTTAAGTCTTCAAAATAGTCTTTTCCAAGCCTAATTGGTATTGTTTGAAACAAGTATAAGATTCTGGGTAGGATATTCATCTTAATTGTTGAGATTCTCCCTATTAATGACAATTGTAGATTTTCCCATTTCATCAAATCTAATGCTATCTGTTGCTTAAGTTTAATGTAATTGTTCTCTTTTAATGTACTACATCTTGGTGTCAAATATATCCCCAAATACTTGACCTTATTCGTAACTTGAATTTTCAATAAGTCTGCCAGTTCTTCTCTTTGTTTTAATAACATATTCTTTGTCAAAATCTTTGTTTTATCTTTGTTTATTTTCAAACCTGCCACCTCACCATATGTCTCTATCTTTTCCAATCGTTTTGGAGCTGTTTCTAAGGGGTCTTCCAAGATAAAAGCCAGATCATCCGCAAAGGCTTGCAATTTAAATTCTTCCCTTTTAATTTCCATTCCCTTTATACTTTTATCATCTCTAATATTTTTATTCAACACTTCCAAAGTCAATACAAATAGCAAAGGTGATAGCGGGCATCCTTGTCTTGTACCTTTTCTTATATTAATAGGGTCTGTGAATTCTCCCTCTATCATTACCTTTGCCGTTTGCTTATGGTATATGGCTTCTATTGCTTGAATAAATTTTCTGGCAAAACCTATCTGTTCCAATAATAATAGCATAAATCTCCAATTCACATTATCAAATGCCTTTTGGGCATCTAAAAATATCAAAGCCATTTGCTTTTCGGGATGTGCCCCATAATATTCCAAAGTGTCCAGGATTACTCTCATATTATCCTTGATTTGTCTCTTTGGTAGAAATCCATTTTGATCTGAATGGATAAAGTTATTTAAGTATTTTTTAAGTCTTTCTGCCAAAATTGAAGCAAAAATTTTATAGTCTGCATTTAATAAAGAAATAGGTCTATAATTCTTGATTTGTGATGGATCAGCCTCTTCTTTTGGAATAAGTGTAATATAAGCTTCTGACCATGTTTTAGGTATCCTCTTCTTTAACATAGCTTCATTCATGACTTCTAGCAATGGAATGCTCAATGATTCTTGTAGTGTTTTATAAAGTTCTGCCGGAAGCCCATCTGGACCTGGTGCTTTCCCATTGTTTTGCTTCTTAAGTGCTTCAGTTAATTCCATCATTGTTATATTACTTTCTAACATTTTTTCAATCTCTTTAGGTATCTTGGGTAGATTAGCATTCTGTAGATACTGTTTGACTTTTTCCTCATCAATATTCTCTTGCTTATACAGTTGCCTGTAGAAGTCTCGAATGATTTCCTTTTTCTCTTTATTACCATAGCAAACTTGGCCTTGATCATTTATTAATTGTAATATTTTCCTTGATTCTTTCTCCTTTCTCAATTTATATGCTAACCATCTGCCTGGTTTATTTGCATCCTCGAAATAGTTCTGTTTAGCACTTCTAATTTTCTGTGCCAATTCTTCTTTCTCTATTAGACCCATTTTATGTTTAATTATGTCCAATTTTAATTTAATATCTTTTTTCTGTGGCATTTTCTGCAATTCTTTTTCAAGTCTTTTATGCTCATCTTCTAAAACTTTAATAGCTTTTTTCTTAATATTCTTTTTTCTTATATAGTCTATTATCAAGCTTTTAGCATGTGCCTTCATTGTGTCCCAAACATTCTGTATTGAAGTATCTTCTTTTTTGTTTTCTCTTAAAAAAAAGGCCAATTATTTCTCCATCCATTGTACAAAGGCTTTTTCCTTTAAAATAGTATTATTTAACGTCCATCTCGATCTTTTTTTTTGTCCTTTCCATTTAATTCTCATTGGATTATGGTCTGCCCAAGTACTTGTTTCAATATTTGTTTCTTGAATGTTAGATATTAGTTCTGTTGAGATCCAAATCATATCTAATCTAGACCATGATAAATGTCTGTTTGAATAGAAAGTACATTGTTTGGTTTTAGCATTTCTTTCTCTCCATATATCTTTTAAGTTTAATTCATCTGTCATTTTATAAAAGGATTTAGGGAGAGTCTTTCTATTTTGCTTTATTATTGTTGCTGTATAGTCCAATTTATTGTCTACAATTCCATTAAAGTCTCCCATCATAACTATATTAATATAGTCCAATCCAATTATTTTCAAATGTAATTTTTTGTAGAATTCTTCTTGTTTATCATTTGGAGCATAAATTGCAATCAGGAGTGTTTTCATATTATTGTCCATTATTTCCACCATTAATACTCTTCCATCCTCATCAGTATAAATCAATTTTGCTGGAGTAGTCTCTTTAATGTAAAAAAACCACTCCTCTTTTCTTACATTGAGTCAAAGAAGTGAATATTTTCCCTAATTTTGGCTGTATCAACAATTGTTCATATTGTTTTTTAATATGTACTTCTTGTAGACAAATTATATCAAATTTTAATTTCTCTAATTTATGAAAAAATTTCCTCCTTTTAACAGCTGAATTAAGTCCATTTGTGTTCATTGTAATCATTTTTTTCTCTTCCATGATTATATTTTATAAGACCTGGCTAAGCCCCACTATTCCATGTACTGAAATAGAGCTGGGTGGTTTCTTGCTACATCGCTTGGATAGAGATAAGACTGTTGGAAAGAATAAAGGAGGAGGGGTTTGTATGTATGTGAGAGACAATTGGAGTACAAACTCGAAGATTATAACAAGCCACTGCTCTGCTGAAGTAGAATATATGACTGTAAAGATTAGACCTTTTTATCTGCCACGTGAATTTAACGCTGTCATCATATTGGTTGTTTATATTCCACCAGATGCAAAAGCTGATCTAGCTTTGAATTACTTGGGTGATGAAGTTAGTAATTTGCAAACTAAGTATCTAGATGCTGTATATATTGTAGCAGGGGATTTCAATCATGTTGATTTGCGAGTTGTTCTTTCTAAATTTCATCAACATGTGAGATGTGCGACCAGGGGATTGAATACTTTAGATAAAGTTTACACAAATATTGCACAGGGGTATAGGATTCTGCAGCTACCACATCTAGGTATGTCTGATCATTTATCTCTGGTTTTGGCTCCTGAGTATATTTCTGAGAGGAAGAAGGGGGGGCGGTAGTAAAGACAGTGAAATGTTGGCCTGAGGGGGCGATTACGCAGCTTCAAGATTGTTTTGAACAAGCCAACTGGGACATCTTTGAAGATCAAGATTTAGAGCAGGTTTGTCCAACCCGCGGCCCACGGGCCGCATGCGGCCCAGGTCGGCTCATAATGCGGCCCAGTGCCCACCCCAACCTTTGTGCAAGAGGATGAGCCAGCGAGGAGGAGGAGGAGAGGCAGGCACGAGGTGGGGCGAGGCGAGTGCCACGCCAAGCAGCAACAGAAAAGGCGGGTGCCGTCAGAGCGCTCCTTGTGCCGAGGCAGCCACAGCCCAAAAGTCCCACTCCGCCACCTCCTGCTGTTGCCGCCGCCGCCACCGCCGCTGTTGCCGCCGGAGCTGTTGTAGTGGCTTCTGCCCCCACCACCACTGCTGCTGCTGCACCAAGCCTCCCGGTCCTCGCCTTCCAGTCCTGCCGCATCCAGCCACGCCATTTGCAGGAGGAGAGGTAGGCGCGAGGTGGGAGAGCTTTCTTCCCCCCCCCAGCCACATTCCTTTCTCCCTGGTTGACTATTTTTTATGATATCTTATGAAAAAAATGTTTTCTATGTTTTTTTTGGATGATCAGGTATCATTACTGTTATTTTATTTTATGTGCGGCCCAAACCAAATTTTCATCTTCTAATGTGGCCCAGGGAAGGTGAAAGGTTGGACAAGCCTGATTTAGAGCATTATACAGCTGCAGTTTTGGGATATATGGCCATTGCATTGATACTGTTACGATGAACAAGTGTATTCGATCCTACCCAAACCAAAAGCCATGGATGACTGGCACTGTTAGGTCCCTTTTGTACAAGAGAAATAAGGCATTTAAGTCTGGAGATGCCTCACTGTATAGTGTGGCTAGAGCAAATTTGAAGCGTGGTATTAAACAAGCCAAGGCTGCATACAAGGGAAAGATAGAAGACTGGTTATCTAATAATAACCTGAGACAGGCTTGGCAGGGGATTCAGAAGTTGACTAATTTTAAAGCACAAAAGGCTAGTATGGGTGGAAAACATGGGTTGGTAGAGGAACTAAACACCTTTTATGCCCGGTTTGAGATGAATCAACTGGAAGTGGAGTTACCATCAACACTACCATTGTTGACCGAGCACTGTGCTCCTCTTGTTGTGAAGGAGCATGATGTTAGGTGTATAATGAAAGCAGTAAACTCTAGAAAAGCTGCAGGACCTGATAACATTCCTGGTTGTGTCGTAAAAAAATATGCAGATCAGTTAGCCGGAGTGTGGACTGAGATTTTCAATCGTTCTTTGCTAGTCTATTGTTCCAACTTGTCTGAAGGGTTCTATTATTGTTCCAGTACCCAAGAAGTCACCTGCAAATGCTTTAAATGACTATAGGCCGGTGGCATTGACTTCTGTGATAATGAAGTGCTTCAAGCAGTTAGTTCGGAAATACATTATTTCTTGCCTTCCTGCTACCTTTGATAATTATCAGTTTGCTTATAGAACAAACAGATCTACTGAGGATGCTGTCAATACTGTTCTTCATACTGCCCTATCTCATTTGGAGAAAAAAGAAACGTATGTCAGAATATTATTTGTTGATTTTAGTTCTGCTTTCAACACAATATTACCCCACAGATTGATGTCTAAGCTTAAAGATCGGAAGCTACCGGACTCTATATGTTGGTGGATTCTGAATTTTTTATCACATCATTCACAAAGGGTCAGGATGAATGAATATATCTCTTCTGTGAAGATTCTCAATACTGGCACTCCTCAGGGCTGTGTATTGAGTCCACTTTTATTCACTATTTATATGTCTGATTGCACCTCTATTCATCTGAGTAATAAGATCATTAAGTCTGCAGATGATACAACGTTGGTGGGGCTCATTTCTGATAATGATGAGTCTGCGTACAGGGATGAAGTTCATCAGTTGTCCATCTGGTGCAAAGTAAACAATCTTATTTTTAATATAAATAAGATGAAGGAATTCATAGTGGATTACAGGAAGAGCAGTTCGGATATCCAGCCGTTGTACATCAATGGTGTTTTGGTAGAACAGGTGGCAGAATGTAAGTTTCTAGGTATCACCCTGAAACAAGATCTAACATGGGGGGCAAATACTTTAGCCCTAGAAAAAAGGCTCATCAACGACTGTATTTTTTAAGACTTTTAAGGTCACAACAACTTCCAGAGAGTCTGTTGGTTGCCTTTTATCGAAGCTCTATAGAGAGCATTTTATCCTATTGCCTCTATGTGTGGTTCAGGAGTTATACAGAGGCGGAGAAAAGGGCACTCCAAAGAGTGATAAAAAGGGCACAAAAGATCAGCAGATTCTCTCTTCCCTCATTGGAGGATTTGTATAACATGGGATGTAGAAGGAAGAGACAAAAGATCTTGAGAGACCTTCACATCCAGGCCACTCGTTGTTTGAGATCCTACCATCAGGAAGATGATATAGAGTGCTGAAAGCTAGGACAAGTAGATTTAAGCATAGCTTTTACCCAAGTGCTGTGATCAGGTTAAATGCAGAGTTATGAATCTGGTGGTCTTAACATATATATCCTGGTTGTATAGTTTTTAACTGTTATTTGTTTTAATTTGTTTTACATTGTTATTTGTATATGTCTTTTGGTGTTGTTCAGTTGTATGTTGTGAAAGAGCGCCTTATTTCGTTGTTCTCAGGTTCTGAGTACAATGACAATAAATTTATCTTATCTTATCTTATCTTATCTTATCTTATCTTATCTTATCTTATAATTAGGTTTGGCCACTCTCGTAGATCTTGGTTCCCGTTGTTCTTTGATCTCCACCTACTGCGCCTTCTTCTTTTTCAGTCCCCATTTGGTCCTCTTGGAATTCAATTAATGAAACCTCTTTTTCTGCCTCTTCCTCCCTCCTTCCAAAAAATTCTGCATAGAAAAGTTCTGCTTTCTCAATTGAATCAATTCTATGTCTCCGTTCTTGCCATGTAAACATTAGTCCCTCTGGGATCAGCCATCTATAGTTACCTCCTTTTTCAATAACATTTTGGTCAGGAATTGACATTCTCTTCTCATCTCTCTCACTCTTCTAGGTATTTGTTTTAAAACCACAATCTCCTTGCCTTTATATTTCAGCGTCTTCTCTCTTGCCACTTGTAATATTTGTGTTTTAATGGCTTTTTTGTGAATCTGATGAGAACTTCTCTTAGTAAGTTGTTTCTCATCGCATATCTTGTAAAGACTCGATACACCTCATCTACTCCATCCATCATCTTTTCCTCTGTTATTTCCAAGGCTTCAGCCAGAATTTCTATCATTATCGCAGCTAAGTTTTGTCCTTTTTCTTCCTCTATATTTTGAAATCTGAGATAGAATTCTGACCTGTCCATCTCCCACTTCAGCATCCCACTTTTATCTTGTTCAACCACTGTTAGTCTGCTATCAATGTTTCCAATCTTCTCCTCTCTTTGTTTATCTTCTTCAATTTTTTGGAATCTCTCATCATACTTCAACATCATTTGTTGAATATTTTCAATTTTTTCATTGGTCTTCCCTGTTCTTTGCTCAATGTTCTCTATTCTTTGTTCAATGTTCTCTGTTCTCTTTTCAATGGTGTCTGATTTTGTCTTAAGATCTTGGATTCCTTGCATAATCATCTGTAAAGTCAATTTTTCTTGGTCTTTATCTTGCTTTAACATTGTTTGAATTAAACATTGTCCTCCAGATGGTGGGGAGGCGGAAATAGAGGTTGAGGCACCAGAAGGTATAAGTTTCCTACTCATTTTGAACTATTCAAAATGGTAGTCAATTATAATCCAAAATAGAAGATAAAAATAGTAAAAAGTAAAAAGCCCAGTAGTAGTAAAAAAAGAAAGAAAAGAAAAAGTTCTTCAGATTCTTCTGAACCTTAATCCAATTAGGAAATAGTCGGTTGTAATCCAAAATAATGGATAAAAATAGGAAGAAGAAAAAGGCCCAATAATAAGAAAAAAAATAAAGAAAGTGGAAAAAAAATAAAGATAAAAAATAAAAGAAAAGTTTTTTCAGGTTCTTCACACCTTAATCCAGTTGAAAAATCTCAGTTATAATAAGAAAAAATAAACCATAAGAATAGACCAAAAACATGGATGGAAGAAGCAAAAGTCCCAATAAAAAAAAGAGAAAAGAAAAATTCTGAGGCTTTCCCTTTAAGATAAAAGGGAACATAAAAATATTACAAAAATAATAATTCCTCGCTGGAAACTTCTGTCTCATTTTGTTGATCATTTTCTGGCCTGAACGAAGTCGAAGGTTCTGGGGAGGATTGTCTCTGCGACAATCTCTCATCCTCCTGGCTCACGTCTGTGTCCTCTGATAATTCAGACTCCACATTCACAGCAGGCTCCAACCTTCCATTGTCAGAGTCATCAGAGTCAAAACTCCCAGCAGGATCGATCCTTCCAGTCACAACATATATATATATATATATAAAGAAAAATGACTAAAGGGAGCCTCTAATCTAAAAAGTTGAAAAATCAAAAAGAGAAAAAAAAAAGAATATATATAAAAGAAAGATCAGTCCAGTTAACAACTGCTAAGTTGCAATAAAAGTCCAGTAAAAGAAAAAAAAAGGAATAAAAAGATTTCACTTTGAAATCTCTCTTTAAAAATTGCCGCTTATCCAATTTTGTCAAGAATCTTACAGATTTCTTCTTGTTCTTAGAGTGTCCTTTCAAATCTCAGAATATTAGTAAAAAAAAAAAAGATCTCACCCAGCCGACACACTTTCTCTTTCGATCTCTTCTTTTCCGGAGCTTTCCCAACTTCAGCAGCTTTGGGGCTGCCTCTCCGTTGCCGGCAAAAGGGACTTCTCCTGAATCAACCAGGGACTTTGTGATGTCCCTGGGATCCACAGGATGTGCCCCTCACTGTCACCTTCCCTACAGGACGGTTTAGGTCCGTTTGGACCGACCAGGGGCGAAGATATTGGCTGCAATCTCAGAGCCCCGAGATTGCAAGCTGTACTGTCGCGATGTCAGCTCCACCCTCCTACAGTGGAAGAATATTAATGATAGAAATTAAAATCCAAAAACAATTTTTTTACTAGTAACAATCTACATTCCAAATGAAAATCAAAAAGAATTTTATCGTAAATTTCATAAAAAAATAATAGAATCACGACAGGAAAACAATTGTTTGGTAGGGGACTTTAACACAGTGGTGAATCTTGATAGAGATTATAAAAGTAACAAAAAAGGAAAAAAGAAAAGGAGGAAAATATTACTGAAAACTTTTTTTGATATGGCCCATGAGTTAAAGTTAAGCGATAGTTGGAGGGAGTTAAATGGGGAAGAAAGTGGATATATATTCTATTCAAATCCACATCAATCACTGTCCAGAATAGATATGATTTGGATGAATAAAGAATTGGAAAATGAGGTAAAAATATAGAAATAATGGTCAATACCTGGGCAGATCATAACCCCCTACAATTAATTTGGAAAGATTACAATAAATAAAAAACAGAAGATGGAGATTTGATACTCAGATATAAAAGAAAAAGAATACACACAACTTCTTAAAAAGGAAATGGAATTCTTCCTTAGAGAAACAATAATGGAAAAACAACATTACAAAATCTATGGGACACTACAAAAACCTACACAATATATATAGCCTACATAGCCAGAAAAAAATAAAGGAAAAAAAATGAATTACAACAAGAACTAAAGAAGAATAGAAAAAACTCTACAAGAGAAACCACAAAATGATAAAAACAAAAAGGAAAGAGATTTGATTAAACACAAATTAAATTTATTAAATCAGGAGGAATATGCAAAAACAAAAAAACCCCAAATCAATTAGCCAGAATTTTTTTTGAACAAGCAAACAAGCCAGAAGGATGGCTGGCTTACAAATTAAAAGGGAAAAGAAATTATTAATTAATTAATTAATTAATACAAACATTGCAAGATGACAAGGGGAATCCCCAAAACCAAATTGAGGAAAAGAAAAAGATTATACAAAATTACTACGAAAACTTATACAGTAAGAATAAAATGGGGGGGGGGAATAAAACAGTACCTAAGAGAGAAAAATTTGCCATTAATTTCAGAAGAGAATAGAGAATTATTAAACAAAGAAATAATGCAGATAGACATGAAAAGAGCCATTGATAAACAGAAAATAACAAGACACCAGGACCAGATGGGATCCCAGGAGATTTTTATAAGATCATGTATGAAACTATGGAACTGTTGATGCTAGAGGTATATAATGAAGTGCTAGTAGAAGCAAAATTACGAAAGTCATGGGCAGAATCATATATAACTTTGATACCGAAAGAAGGTACCATTCTCAAATACCAAATTATAGACCAATCTTCTTGCTAGATGCTGATTATAAAATATTGATGACAATAATGGCAGATAGAATGAAAAAAAAATGAATGAAATAATACATGTAGATCAAAATGTCTTCCTTCCCAAAAGACAAATTAGAAATAATAATACAGTAATGGATGTACTGGAATACTAGGAAGCACATCCAGAGAAATCAGCAGCACTGATTTTTCTGGATGTGCAGAAAGCCTTTGAAAATTTAAATTGGGAATTTTTCCTGCAACAAATAACAGAGATGAAATTTGGACCAAAATTTGAAAAGATGGTAGCAGGAATCTATTCTAGCCAGAAAGCAAGTGTAATGCTTAATGGTGATTTTACTGAAAGATTCAATATAGAGAAAGGGGTGAGACAGGGATGTCCAATGTCACCTGTGATCTTTATTCTCATAATAGAAATCTTATTAACACAAATTCGGAAGAATGAGGAAATCACAGGAACTAAAATAAAGAAGGAAGAATACAAAATACAAGTGTTCGCGGATGACGTGGTATTTTTCATAGAAAATCCAAATGAGAGTGAGAAAATCCTATTAAAAGAAATAGAAGAATATGGCACGGTAGCAGGACTCAAGATTAACAAAAATAAAACTAAAATGTTAACCAAGAATCTGACAGAATATGAAAAAAGAGAATTAGAAAAGGAAATATAATTGCAAACTGTGAATAAGATTAAATATTTAGGTATTTGGTTGACATTATGATGTTCATCACTGAGAAAGGATAATTATGATAAACTAATGAGCCAAATGAAAAAAGATTTAGAAATATGGGGTAAATTACAGCTATCTTTAGTAGGGAAAATTGCAGCAATAAAAATGAACCTGCTACCAAGGTGGTTATACCTATTCCAGATGGTTCCTATAAAATTGAATAAAATTTTTTTGCAGTTATTGAATAAAGTGGTGACTAAATTTATATGGGAGGGGAAAAAAGCATGCATAAGGTTAAAACTAATGCAAGAGAATGGATACAGAGGTGGCTTTGGACTTCCAAACTGGGAATTATACCAACATGCAGCAGCACTAATTTGGATCAAAGAATGGATTGTCCTAAGCAATAAGATGTCTTGAAGGACATGATCTACAACATAACAGCATGGCTGGCATGCTGCTATGCGGGAGAAGAGAAATAAGACAAGTTCACACTTCCTAAATCATCCAGTTGGAAAGGCACTATTAGAGATTTGGAGCAAAATTAGCAAAAAAATATTATATCAAAATACCAGATTGGCTTTCCACTATGGAAGCTATGATTTACCCAAATACTTTGGAGATAAATAAAATGATTCGATATTGTCAATTATTGGATGACCGAGGGATCCTGAAGACAAACCAAAAATTGAAAGAGGAAGGGATAATAATAGATTGGTGGCCTTACCTACAGCTGCAAACAAAATACAAAAAAGACTTGGAAGAATTTGGTATAGGTAGAATACCACAACAAACAGATAAAATATTATTAGGACCAGAGGAAAAATTTATAACTAAAATGTATAATTATCTTTTAAAATTCGACAGAGAACAGGAAGGTATGAAACCAACAATGATAGCCTGAATGAAAAATTTTGGATACAGTATACAGCTAGAAGATTGGGAAAGATTATGGACGAAAAATTATAAATTAACATGGGCAGCCTTATATAAAGAAAATTTGTACAAAATGTCTTATCGTTGGCATCTAACGCCAGCAAGATTGGCCAAAATCTACCCAAATTTAAAACCTGAATGTTGGAAATGCAAAACAAAAAACAGGTACCTTCTTTCACATGTGGTGGACTTGCCCAAAAGCAAAAAAAATCTGGAATAAGGTAAAGATTTGGTTACAGGAAATAACAGGCTCAAAGATATTACCCAAATCTGAAACATTTCTACTAGGGATAACTAAAGGTGAATATAAAATGATATTGAATGCTTAATAATACACATATTAACAGCAGTTAGAATACTGTATGCTCAAAACTAGAAATTAGATAACAATCCCACAGATGATATGATAATAAAAAGGGTAATGGATTGCAAAGAAATGAACAAACTTACAGTGGAATTGCAGAAGAGAGAAGAAAAAGAATACTATACAGTCTGGGGAAAAATGGTATGTCTGGTTAGACAATAGAAAGCAAAGATAATGTAAAAGTAAAAGTGTAATTGTAAATAGAGTATGTATGTATGTATGTATGTATGTATGTATGTATGTATGTATGTATGTATGTACAGGAGATTGGAATAACTGATGCCACAAATAACTGCAAAAATGTATATAGAATTTGTTTTTAAATGTGAAAATTCAATAAAATTTATATAAAAATAAATACAATTATAAATGCATTTCATATTCTATGATTACATAGAATTAGTTGTAATTTAACTCTTCTTTTTATAATATTTCATTATTAACCATCAAAACCATAAATCATGTTCATAATTTTTTTCTGTTTTCACTAATAATCTTTAAAGAGTTTGCTGTCAGCAATAAATGTATCTTTTCTCTAATCAAAAAAATCTATTTGTCAATCTCAACAAGTTCTTATCTTTCTATATTTGTGCATATAATTACCTCAAAAATAAACACACACAGAGAGAAACTCTAATCAGTTTTACCAAACAATGTAACTGAAAAGAAGGTAACTCAAAGGTAGGTTACCGAAAGAAGATCTGGACAATTGAAAGGAGAAGACAAATGGAAGGAAACTAACTGATTAACTTTCTTTTTGTGGAAAAAAAATAGCTTTAAAAATGTACTTAGGCCTACATCTATATAAAATTACTATTTTCAGCATCAGAAAAACTGTTTTTTTCAGTCAAAATATTTTTCCAATAAATCTTTATTTTTCAAAAATATGTGCTTATGATAATCCCAAAGATCCTTTTTCAAAAGTTGGAGTTTGTTTTTTCCTTGAAGACGTTTCACTTCTCATCTAAGAAGCTTCTTCAGTTCTAACAGTCAGAACTGAAGAAGCTTCTTTGATGAGAAGTAGAAGAAAAAACCAGAATCCAGTTACCCTTTGAAGAACACCTTGAGGAAAACTATGACTGGGTGACTGAGAGTATCCATAGATATGCTAATGATAAAATAGAGTCAACAATGACATGCTTTTTAAATTTTATCATAGAAATATATGTGTAGTGATGGCAGGTGAGTTTCATTCCTGGTCTCCAAAAGATGTTGCTGACCCCGAATTGTATTTGGGTTACCTGGCAGAGCAGATAAGTCCTAATTTGAGCATACCTTCACATCTTGAAAATTGAAATTCTGCATGGAAACACTGCAGGTTTCCAAGGTTCCCGGAGACGGGTACTCTTCAGGTTTTCCTAAAAATGGGAGAATCATCTTAGAAAATATAATTACTTATTATTTTTGTGCATTTAGCTGGAAACTTCAGAGCCTATTTGCAAGAACCTCATAAAGATGGGGAAAATATCTGTTTTTTGTATTCAGCTACCTTCACATTCGAGATTTCATTTATAAGCGTATGTATGTATGTATGTATGCATGTATGCATGTATGCATGTGTATGTCTACCTGTCCAGTTGTGAATATTAGTCCTATAATTTAAAAAAATACATTAAATCAACAACAAGAAGATGTTTAAAGGATCATAGTTACATTCAAATTAAAACTGAGATAAATTCTCATTCCTTCTGTTCTATATATGTTGATTTCAAAAAGCTATCTGGTATTCATAATCTGATGTGGTGCTAATAATTTGAAGTGGTATGAGAAAAGGCATATTTAAGCATTGTGATCATTACTCAAAAATGGCATATTCCAATTTAATACACAGAAAGAAAAGTAGTGAAAATCAACTGACTGATGGGAAGAAAACACATTTTTTTCCAACTTGCCTAAAAGTAATAGTGTTAACTTCACTAGTTAATAAAAGGAACAAAGTGAAAATGCAAAATCTGATATTTAAATAACTTTCAAACAAGCTGCTATCCAAATTGAATTTATTATTAACTCTAAGTTTAAAATGCTATGCTATCCTTGAGATGGATGTACTATAGACTTAACATTTTAATTTGTTCCCTGGCTTAGAGATATTAATAAATCTTTTTTTAAAAAACAAGTTTTATTGATTTTACAAACAAACAAACAAGACAAAACATCATTAAACATTAAAAACATAAAACCTCTTTCCATTGTAAATCCTTACAAGGCAGGTAGCATATTGCTTTATATCACATACTTATAATTTATCCCATTTCCATATAAACACGTAAATTCCCTTTACCAAATTCCACATTGTTTCTCTTTAATCATTATTCAATCATATTTCCTTTCTGATTTATCTGCTATCCAGTCATCAACTTTATATTTCCCTCTGGCTTGTTTATAATTATTCTCATCTAGTCTTCTTCCGAGATTTTATTATTTAATTCTTAATTAAACACACACACATAAAACACAGACATAAAAAACATAAAGCTTTCTTCTAGAAAGTAACTTGGACCCAGATTACCTCTTTTTGTATGGACTCAGTTGTATTCACGCTTTTCTTATATACCATTACCCATCTTATTTACCATTCTATATCTATTATATAACTCCTCTCCACTTTTGCCTCATCTTAATTCTGTTTTATATATTTAATCTTGCTTTTTTTAAAAAAAATATTTTTATATCTTTTGTCCATTTCTCCATTTACATCTGTCTCATTTCCAATTTAAGAAAGAATAGTTTCCCCTGGAATCACTAATCGGAGTATGATGCCTTTCTATCATTCCCCTAAGTTAAAATTTAAAATAACACCTAAATCCCAATCAGATTCTGCTTAGTACATTCTACTATTTCAAAAACCAATACTACAATAATAAATCCATAACAATCAACACATTAATCCATTAAACTCTATATTCAAACTAACATTTTAAACATTCCCTTTAGTATTTTATTAAAACTTATTATCATTCATTATTAAACCTTTTAAAGTTATACCTTGATATTTTAGCCTTTTATTAGATCTTAAAAAGTTCTGGTTATCTACTTATAATACAAATACCACTATTACAATACTCATGTGTACTTTGCAGAATCCCCCCCTTTTTTTAAAAAAAAAACCCATATATTACCCATTATCCCTGAAAAAAATTTCCTTATCTCCATCTTGTCTTATATCTTTGTAACCTTTTTCCCCCTTTTCCCTTTCCTTCTTAGCCCGCCTAAACTTTTTCCCCACTCCTCTCAAAACCTCTGCCTTCTTAATTTCCCCTTTCTGCATTCCTCTTTCCTTTTGCTTTCTAGCATTCTGTTGTTTCTGCATCTTCTTTTTCTCTTTCATAAATATTTTTTTATTTCTTAAGTCCTTCCTTTTCGCTCCTCTCTTTCTCCTTTCTTTCTTAGTCACACCGTTTAGTTCATTAAAAATGGCTTCTTCTTCCTCGGTTTCTTCCAGCTGTTGTTTAATTTGCTGACACATAGCAAGCGCCATATCTAGGAAACAAAGGGCTTCTCCCATAACATCTTTGCCTTCTTTCTTTGTTTTTAGATATTGTTTTTTTAGTTCATCAAGAGATAGAGCCATTTTAAAGTTTCTTCTTCTCTTTCTGTATCCTCTTCTTAAACCAATCAGTTATTTCAAGGCTTAAAACAGTTCCCAAAAGTCCCAAAGTCCCACAGTCATCAAACAGTCCAGGCAGAGTAGAAGCTTCTTCTTTTTACGGTTTCTCTTCTAGGGGTGAAGTCAAATTAGGGAAAGAAAATTCTCTTTATCTTCAAGGCATCTCCTCCAGCAAAGTCTTAGAGTAAAAATTTGTTTTCCCAAGCCTCTCCCTTCCCACTTATAACAAAGGAGTTTAGGTTTTACCTTCTACCAAAAGGCTGGTTTCCCTTGTCCATTTGTTAATTCCATAGGGGAGGGAGAGTAACTTCCCCATTTCGTCACTTTTCTTCACAGCTGAAAACATCAATCGGGAACAATAGCTTCCAAGTCATTACTTTCCCAGGTGTTAAATATATCCTTAAGGTCCCAGTTCGACCAAGAAAAAACTTTCTTTAAAAAAAAAAAGAAAACTCCTTCTCCCTCCTGCGCATTCTTTATCCAATTGCCGGCTTCTTTATGGTGGCCATAAAAAGACCACCGCTGCACTGTCTTGAGAGAAGGGGGTTATTGCCGGCTGGGGGGGGTTGCAATGCTCCTCACCCCCGTCCGGATCCCCCCTATCTTCAGCTGCCCCAACAGGGCAGCCTTAGCCTCCAAATCCATCAGGATCAGAGGCACCAAGGCGGCTAGCACAGCAGGAATCGCAGAGAAGGCGAATCCCTGCTGTCAGCAAAGCCGACAACCGGAAGTGAGATATTAATAAATCTTGATACCTTCCATTTGGACTGGAATACAAATCCAGTATTCCTAGCCAGTATGGCCAACCACATCTGGTTAGAACAGTTTTATTAGTTTACAATTAATAGAAAGTTTTTCTAGTTTTTTCTAATATTTCCATAATATTTCTGGAATCATGGGAATAAGTCATACAAAAAACTCAAAAGATGAAAAGGAAATCAAAGATTTTTCAAGTTTAATTGTATCCTATAAATGAAACAGGAATTTACATTAGAGTGCTGTTATTTGTGATAAAGTATCTATATCAACTCAAAGAGCACAGAAATTAAAAAAAAATACTGACTAAAAGATCCAATACTTGCCCCAAGGCTAGTATATAACAGCTTATTTAAACAATTCTAAATTTAACTAGCTCACTATAAAAGTAAAAACCATAGCACGTCAAACATTTATCACAAACATTAATTTAAACTACACTAAGGAGTGAACTATATAAATAGCCTTGTTGACCTACTTTTATATTTCAATACTTGGGGGATATAAAAGGAAACATTGGCTTAGAAAATACAGGCCTATTTTCTTTTGAGAACCATGTTTTATAAGTCTTTTCTGGTTAAGAGTTCATTTTAAAAGTGATTTTCCACTTATATAATCACCGAATGATCTATAAAATAAGGCACATATAAAACTATTTTAATGCACTGTTTGCCAAAGATAATAATTTTGGAACAATTTTGCTTATAGGCAATTTTTTCAAAACTTATTTTTTTTTATCCTGCTTCCAATTGGCAGTAAGGACCATCCATCCTTTTGAGTACAAGAACAGATGATATTGTCTTCCGTCCAATTCCTTCCTATTACAAACACATTCCTGCCCATGGTTTTCAATTTCATTTCAGAAATACTGTTTAACGTTCTGAGGTTTGCCCTAGCATGTTTCATTCCAATTTGGCTTAAACTAGCCAAACTACACCTTCTTCCTCTCAAGGAGTGGTCATTGTTCTGTACAGCTTTCATATCCTGGTCTGTTGGAACTTAAGTTGGGTCCTAAGTTTATTTTTTATTTATTTGTTTATATTCCATCTTTATTATTTTTACAAATTAAGTCAAGGTGGTGAACATATTCAATACACTTTCTCCTCCTATTTTCCCCACAACAACTCTGTGAAGTGAATTGGGCTGGGAGACAGTGATTGACCAAGGCCACCCAGCAGTATTCATGCTAAGACAGGATTAGAAGTTATGGTCTCTTTCTTTCTAGCCTGGTACCTTATCCACTATCCCAAATACCTCAGTTTTCAGCTGGTTAACAAATTCCTCTTTTTAATTTCTTCTAGTTCCAGCTTTCATGGTGGGCGGTAGGGGTTTTGTCCCCTACTTTATAAATCACCATTACTGTGGAACCGGGTGGCGGTTACAGAAATTTGACTACTAACAGAGATACAAAAGGGGGCGGTAGGTATAAAAAGGTTGACTACCCTTGGTTTAACATGACTAAGTACAAAAGGCTTAACACTGTTTGTTTAAATACTTGATTTAAAATGAAAAAATTAGGGAGAAAATGATATCCTTATTTATTTTTATCAGTAAATATATTTGTTAACTGAAAACTTAATCAACACAACCAAAGCACAATGTTTCTGGCTCAGTAATTTGAAGTCATTTTTTTTAAATGTGGAAGGTACTAACGTGCTTATTGATATATATTTGGCAACTGACTTTTATACGAGCAATATAATGCAGATACAGTAACAGACATGGAACAGGAAGACAATTTCTCAAATTATTAAATGCATTATGCTTTTATTTTATATAAAAATTCATGCAAAAAGGAGGAAGAATATGGCTGCTTGTTAGACAGCTTGTATCTCTATCTTTTGTCTACTACTAAATTTTCTAACTCTTAGTATATAATTATTTGTAATGGTTTGTCACAATACATACTGTGATCATCTGCCTAGGAATGCACAGCAGTAGTATTAGAAACATACCTTTCATGCAGTTAGAAATAATTAAGCTTCCACACTTTAATGTGTTTTATTTTAAGGCATGGTTTCAAAGACAGGATCTAATTATGTTGTTTTAATTTTATCAAAATTATAGCTAAAATTTACTGTTCTCACTTCTTGTCTTAAATTAGAATGCTCATTATTCACTGAGGATTATATAATTATCAAATGAATACAAACAAATGTCCAGAATATTATTTACATAGCCAGCTGTGCTGTTTTTAAATAATTATAGAAAAACAACGATCTCTGTAATAAAGCTGATTGTTTTATTGATTTGTAAAAAAAATATTTGCATATCCCTTCCCATTAAAAAATCCTGGAGTAGGTTAAATGTTTTATATATTATCTCCAAGTAGAAACCTTCCCACATCAAGAAATGTAATATTTGTGACAAATTGATGGTTCTCTTGCTTTTGGTTAATTGCAGTATGTGCTATTGAACAGCTGGAGGTAACAAAAATCATTTCCAAGCTAAGGATTCATTATCCTCCACTCATTCTCCAGCAAGAACTATTGTTTCAATATAGAAACATAGTTTTAAAAATGCAATTTATGCTTTGCATTCATTGGGGATGCTCAGAACTGCCCAGATCTGATTACATTTCTTAATCCATTTAAACCTGACTTTTCTATCAAGCTTTTTAAGCCTAACATTGTATGGATACTATTGCTCTTATTTTTATTATATGTATCATATTGCTTTGTACTGTAGCTTATTTTGACTCCTATGGCAATAGATAGTATTTTAACCATGCAACAAATAAATAAATATTAAATTAGCCTAAATCCAGATTTCAATAATTAAATTTTCCAAAATTTCTAAAAATGTCTGTTATGGAATCTTTTAGGTATATCCAAGTCAAGACTTGGGCAGTTTATAGGCTCCAGCCATATCTGGTCCTTTGGCTATCCCTATCCAATCCCTGTGAAATAAATTCAAAATTAGAAATCAGATATAAATAAATAAATTACAGGGAATGGGAGAAGAAGCTGAGTCAGGTCCAGCTCTGTGCAATCACCATGTTCTGCTTCAGTTAGTTGTCAACTGCAAGAGAGCAAGGAGTGAAAGCCTTTGGGAAGGGAGTAACTATGTGAAAGCCTTGTGTATAGCCAGAAGATATTGATTCGGTCCTCCCTAAAGGCCAGCTTCTCATATAGTCCCTTGGGAAAATTAATTGCCCACTCCTGCCCAAGTCAGGACACAAGTGAACCAACACACCAGTAGTGGGATTTAATTTTTTTTACTACTGGTTCTGTGGTTTCATGGGTGTGGTAGGGGAAGGATCAGAGGTGGTATTCAGCGGGTTCTGACCAGTTCTGGAGAACCAGTAGCAGAAATTTTGAGTAGTTCGGAGAACCTGCAAATATCACCTCTGACTGGAGATTTTACTGTATCCTTCTTCTGCCACGCCCATCAAGCCATGCCCACAGAACCGGTAGTAAAACAAATTTGAATCCCACCACTGGGAAGGATACTGTAAAATCTCCATTTGCCGGTTCTCTGAAGTACTCAAAATTTCTGCTACCGGTTCTCCAGAACTGATCAGAACCTGCTGAATACTACCTCTGCAATTCACAGTCTTATACTGACTGCTCACTTTAACTCTACTCTTCCTCCCTGCTGCTACACCTCCAAGCTACTGCTCTTTAAACTATTACTCCTTGTGATCCTACTCCTGAAAGAAAATATATTTTTCTAGCCACTTTACGCTGCTTCACACTATTTTATTTCTGCACATAAACACACACCTTCTTCCCCTATCTTCCACATGTTAACTCCAACACCCCCAGCTGTCTCTCAGCACAACTTTTGTAGCCAATATTGCTGTGCTGGTTGGGAGAAGGCTAAAAGAGGCAGCGCAACAACAGCACAAGTACTGGCTATTTTCTGAGCAGCCTATCCTCTCACATCTTAAAATAGCTGTTACAGCAACGTTTTGAAAAACAAGTTGAAGCATAGGAAGTTTATAATTTGGAATATTCTTTATATCGCACAGAATTGCTTCTTTCAGCTCTTCTGTCTCAGTGCAGACTTTTCCAGATCTTGTTCTGCAAAGCTATCCATCCAATGTGAAAACTGAAGTACTGTCCTGAGACAATAGATTCGAATATATAGTATTACTAATTATTAATATGTGTGCGCATTTTAGTGTTAGAAAAAAAAGATATATATTGTTTGTGAAATGCATCTTTAGTTGATTTGCTCCCTTCAAGAGTAATAAAAAGTGAAGTCTCACGGTAGAAGACACATTCAACTGACAATCTAGTTCTGTACATCAGTATAATCTGGCATCCTACATCCAGCAATAAAAGTATGATGGATGTCCTACTTCAGTTACTTAATTACATAATTAAAATTGGACGTGTAACATAGTCTTCCTTTTTGCAGAGTTGGTGTGATCATCTACTTGTAATGAGTTTATTAAAAGTTATGTAGACAACGTGATATGTTTTTCTATTTATGCTAAAGTTGCACAACATTATCATCCATTGCAGTACTGCCATTGCATCAGTGCAAGCAAGATAACACTCAACAGCCTGGCAAAGGAAGAAAGCAAAACTGGATGTCTTTCTGACTTTCTAACTGGAGACTAAAACAATTGTGAAGATCAGGTGAATAAAAGTGGCCTCTTTTGTAAACTGCACATTTTTTACTGGATCATTCTTTAGATGCCATTTCCTAATGAGTCATTCTGAAAAGGACTGGCAGGTTTTTTTTTACTGAACACAACAAAAAGAGCAATATTATGTGGTCCACTGGGAGCTTAAATACCAATCCATCTGCTGAATACAGAGCCTCATTGAACTAAAATGCCAAGAGATGAAAGCACTCCAAATGAATCCCTGATAAGTCTCTGCCATTTTCTCCCTTCTGGACCTATTGAATTACCCAGATGAGTATCTTAGAGGAATATTTCAAAAACAGATTGTTGTTTTTTGTTGTTGGTTTTGCTTTAAAAGCTGACTTTGCTGGAAGGTAAAATTACAAATCCTCTGCCATTTTAAAATGTATTGTTAATGTGCTCTAAATGCCATTTGAAGAGGAATTTCAAAGAAGCATTATTTTTTACAACTTCTAACTAAGCAAATATGGTATAATTAAAAGAGTTTATGATTCCAACAACTATATGTACTACATGCGAAGAAAAGTATCATTTGGTGATGCCAACTGAAGTATCCTGGCTCAAGTTATAGTTGGAGCTACACTACTGAAAAAAATTCAGTATCAATATATTTTAGATATACAGCTTTCAAGTAGATAAGATGCCACACATTCATTTTGAATTATGGTTGGAGTATTAAAGGAAATGGCTGATGGAATATCAATGATTTGATAATTTTGCAAGAGAGTGGATAGTTTAAATTGGTGAAAAGCCAACTCTGCGTTGTTTAGAGAGTGTACGGTATATTGGGCCTGCATTTCGGCTCAGATATCTAATTCTGATAACACCATCATTGTAATATAAAATCAGCTGTTTAGAAAGTACACCCCAGAATCTGTTGTTTCGAAAGTACACTAAAAATATAATGAAATTTCCTAAAACAGACCAAAAGTTGCCCTTATTAGAAATTCTGTTTCTACCATAATAAGAAATGAATCTATTTTTCATGTTTGGGAATTATAGCGATAATCTATGTTCTGGTGTTCTAAACGTGACTATTTCCTACACAAAAGATCAATTAGTAATCAGCTATTAGTAGATTTATCTATAAAGATGATTCATCCTTTTTTTAATGCTGTCTAAACTAGAATTATTCAAATTTCAGACCTGTATTGCCTGAATAATGACATTTGTTAACTTATTTGTTAACTATGAACTTAATTATACAGGCCATTAATCATCTTTTAATTTACATACCTTTAATAGCAACAGCACTTAGATTTATATAACAATACTCCCTAAGTAGTTTACAGAATCAGCATATTGCCCCCAATAATCTGGGTCCTCAATTTACCTACCTAGGAAGGATGGAAGGCTGAGCCAACGTTGAGCCCATCAGAATTGAGCTCCAGACTGTAGGCAGAGTTAGTCTGCAATACTGCATTCTAACCACTGCATCACCAGGGCTTGTTTGAAATCTTCAAGTCTTAAAGAGGATTTATTGTTTTTGTTCACACATGGCATTGATTTCTTTGGTTTCCATTTAACCCTGTGTATAAACCCAACCATTGTGAATTCAAAATCCTGGTTTTGTGTGTGTGTGTGTGTGTGTGTGTGTGTGTGTGTGTGTGTGCATATCCATTTTGAACAAATGTAATTTATTCAATTAGCCAGCAATAAAAGTATGATTTAGCACAATATGGAAGCACATTCATTTATGTGAGCAAAGGCCATAATGCAATTTGAGTATACAGTACATTTCCAAATAGTCTATCTAAATACAGAATTATTTCTTAAAATACCATTCACATTACTGCATATTGGGAGAGTTTACCCAGCAATAAACATCCGTTAATGCAAAATGCTATGACAAAACCATACAAACAGCAGAACAGCTTATTGTAGTTTTCAAACTAGCTACTAAACATACATACCCCCACATCCCCACAGACAGCATTTATTCAGAAAATAATAAAATGCTGTTAGTTTTGTTTGATCTGAAAGAAAGCAAGAGAATCAGAGTAAAAAGAAATTTAGTAGAACTGAAGCTTTCTAGTTTTAGAGCATGAAATTCTCGTTTACAGTTTGTTAAATGATCTTCACAGCAATATGCCGCATAATAAAGAGTCAGCAGTTCTTTTTAGTTTTGATATTGGTTGATTAAGTAAAACAGTAGTTCGAATAAGTCATCATTTAATGCTTGTGCTATTGCATACCCAAGGCACTAAGCTCTCAGCTGGTTTTTGATCTCTGGGGTTTTTTTTTGCCCTCTCTACTGTTGTGTAGAAGGGAGCTAAAATTATTAAAAATCAATACAGAGTGATAAATAGCAAGAATGTCTTCCCAAATATACCCCAATAGACAGAAATAGATTGGAACATTTTTTCCAAGCGGTTTAAAAACTGTTCCGAACAAGGCAAAGATAACATAAAAACTGTCCTATTAAACACTGAGCAGAAAATACTGCATATCTACGAACAAAATAGATAATAAATAATAATATTACAGAATTACTTAAAAACAGGAAGATTTGCAAATCCTGCAGCCTAAAAGAAATGAAAAAAAATAGCCATATCACCAGATAATATTTTTAAAAATATTCCCTTCCTGATTTTTACATAAAGTAGCTAACCAGTCTGACCATAATCAACACTGATAAAAGCAAGACATTTGCAGAATTAATTGCACACATACCGTGTTTCTACAAAAATACGGCCTCCCCCAATAGGAAGTCCCAGCATGCTTTATAGGCATAAAATCAAATTAAGCCCCTCCCCCAAATTAAGGCCTATATTAAACATGCAAAATGGGGGGGAATGGCAGGGGGGGAATGGCTGTTAGGAAGTACTTTTGTTGCATACCCGGATATGGTGCTGCTTGCGTTGACCTCGGCGTTGGTGAGGCACTTTGTATCGGGAGACCTTCCTCCACCATTGCTTTCTCTTTTCCCTTGCTGCCACGGTGTTTAGAGCAATGCTGCAGCATTTGGTGCAACCACAGGCAGCCAGCCAGGGCTCCTCCCTGCAACCGGAGCCCAATGAAGACACTTGGCTTCAGGTGCTCCTGTCGCCGCCTTCCCTTCACCTTCGAACGCAAAGCCAATTCTTTTAAAAATGATGCCCTACTACCGTTATGACAAAGACTCCCCTGCCTGAGAGGGCAGCCCAACCCCACATGGGGAGGTGAATCTCCCGGGGCCACAGCGCAGGATCGGCCCATCCCAGGAGAAGCGCCCAGCCGCCATCCCTGCCTGGCACCGGGCAGAGCACAAAGAGCTTTGCCTGGGGCACCCAGCACAGCTGACAGGCAGGCCCTCCTGCCTGGTGGCAGAGCTCTCACCAAGGCAGCGAGCACCTCCCTGCTGGACTCTCTGTTCATCCCGCCAGAGCCGTGCGAGCTGGGCAGAGCTGAGAAAGCGAGCTGCGGATGCGTACCCGCCTGCCAACCGAAAGAGCTGGGCCGACCTGAGCTTGGCTTCCTTCCCAAGTCCCTCAAACCCCAAACCCAAAGGGGCCACTGGGAGAGGCTGCCCGAGGCAATGATAGTGCCCACCCATCCATGGACAGGGAGGCAAGGCGACAGCAGCACTGCTTCCCTGGCCGGTGGATCTGGCAGAGAGAGCCCGAAGCTGCCCATCCTTTCCACTCCTTGCCCAGCCCGTCCCTGTCCCCATGCATCTCAAAATGTGCCAGCAGCTCCAAACACTGCAGCAGCATGGGCATCAGGCAGAGGTGCTCACTCGGTGGGGCTCAGCTTGGAGAAGGGCATGGCGCAGGCCATCACCTTGCCTCCCTGTCCACGGATGGGTGGGTGCTATAACTGCCTCAGGCGGCCTCTCCCGGTGGCCCCTTCGGGTTCGGGCTGGAGGGACTTTGGAAGGAAGCCAAGCTCAGGTTGGCCTGGTTCTTTTGCTTGGCAAGTGTGTGCGCACCCGCGGCTCGCTTTCCTGGCTCTGCCCAGCCTGCATGGCTCTGGCGGGATGAGCGGTGGGTCCGGCGGGGAGGCACTCGCTGCCTTGGCAAGAGCTCCACCACCAGGCAGGAGGGCCCGCTTATCAACTGCACTGGGCACCCCAGGCGAAGCTCTGCCCGGTGCCAGGCAGGGATGGTGGCTGGGTGCTTCTCCCGGGGTGGGCCGATCCTGCGCTGTGGCCCCAGGAGATTCGCCTCCCCACGTGGGGTTGGGCTGCCCTCTCAGGCAGGGGAGTCTTTGTCGTACCAGTAGTAGATGTCATTTTTAAAAGAATTGGCTTTGCCTTCAAAGGCAAAGGGAAGGCAGCAACAGGAGCACCCGAAAGCCGAATGTCTCTGCTGGGCTCCAGTTGCAGGGAGGAGCTCCGACTGGCCACGCATGGCTGCGCCAAACGCTGCAGCATTGCTCTAAACGGCGCGGCGTTGCTCTAAATGCCGCGGCAGCCCTGGGAGAAGGGAAAGCAACAGTGGTCCTAATACGAAGTGCCCCACCAACACTGAGGTCAACATTCAAGCCGTCACCACCTGCCCGCCCCAGGATGCAAGGGGGGGAATTAAGCCACCTCTGAAAAGACAGCCTAGCCATTTTTTTAGGGGTCAAAAAAAAAATAAGGCCCGGCCTTATTTTGTGAGAAACACGGTATCACATTCTGAAACATTTCATTACCACTATATAACCATAACAATCTTATTGCTGTCCCATGACAGGGCCTCACCTGGAGTCAGACTTTCTAGCAGTATGCATGTCATGTGTCAAAGTAAGACATGCTTGATTTGCCAAAGCAAAAACAAAAATAAAAAACTTAATGATAAGACTTATAAATAACTTCTAAGGATTTACTGTGTGAAAAAGTTAGAGAATATCAGACAATGTGCTTTGAGAAGGACTTCCTTTCTCAGACAAGTAAGAACAATAATATGGTATAAATATTGACAGCAAAATACAGCCTCAATTGAGTATCATTAATGATGCTTACAATAAGCATCTTTTATCAATTCATCTTCATATATCTCATCTTACAATTCCAGATTTAGTAAGTCATAATGTGAAATATTACAGTTGGGAATATTAGCTACTTTTTCACTTTATTAGGTTGTGGCTTATTGGGAGTATAAATATTACTCAAATGTAAATTCTTAATATCTTTTTCATGAGCAATTTAATTTATTACTTTTTCTATAGGTGTACAAACCATATGCTCATTCATGTAACAATTATTTTCAAGGTATTTGGGCTCTGAAAGACATTTTTGAGAAAGTTAATTTATTAATCCTTTGCACCAGTGATGGGATTCAATTTTTTTTACTACTGGTTCTGTGGGCGTGGCTTGGTGGGCGTGGCAGGGGAAGGATACTGTAAAATCTCCTCTCAGAGGTGGTATTTGCTGGTTCTCTGAATTACTCAAAATTTCCGGTTCTCCAGAACTGGTCAGAACCTGCTGAATACCACCTCTGCTTTGCACTAAATCTCTAGTAAATAAAAGACCCAAATTCCATATTTGTATTTGTAATGAGGGAAAAGTAATATATTTTTTATTTTATAGATTATATTATGAAAATTATTTTAAAATAAATAAAATAAAGCCAATTTTATATGGATTCGCTCCATACTGCTTCTAACTGACAATCATCTCAAATCTAAAGGAAAATGAGTAGAAATCTAGATTTGATTTTGATTGTTTGAATATTTTTTCCTTTTAACTTGCTTGCTAACGTAAAGCCTGTTAATTGCAATTTGCCTCCAAAATTTTGCCTGAATACAACAAAGAAGACAAATGATAAACAAACCCGAAAGTGTTTTGTTTAGAGTGAGTAGTGTTCTGGACTAGCAGGCTCATAGCCTGCAAATCTGATTGGCCCGCTGAAAGCCGATCGTGATTGGTCGCCATAGACTGATGCGATTGGCCAGTAAACGGGCTGCCGCAATTGGCCCTGCCAAGAGCGGCAAACTCAAATCACCTTCATTGGCTGCCTAGCCACAGCCAGCCCTATATAAGGGGCTGCTGTGGCTGGGGTTAGTTGCTCAGATCTGAAGTCACTAATAAAGAGCTGTTGTTGCTATCTGAGTCTTGCCTCCGTTCTTGAACTGTCCTCCCAGATTTAACACTGGCGACGAGGATGGGATACGGAGGCAATGAAAGCTATTGAAATTGAGCTAGCTGAAGGAGCATGTGGCTGACAGAGCGCAATGACGGCAACATGGCCAGCAGCGCTATACCACCCGCACCATTCGATCCACCTAGCGAAGATTGGGACTCGTACATGGACAGATTTCAAAGGTTCCTGGAGTCCAACAACCTCAAAGATGCCACGCCCAGCAAGAAACAAGCCATTTTTCTAACCCATTGTGGACCAGCCGTTTTTAAGATGGCTAAAGCCTTAGCCAAGCCAGCTGAAGTTAAAACCATGGATTGGGACACCCTTGCTCCCATCCTGCGCAACCATTATGCCCCAGCCGTGCCAACTCTCATTCGCAGACATGAGTTCTACCAGAGGGACCAATGTGAAGGTGAGAGCGTTGGGGATTTTGTGGCAGACTTGAGGAACCCGGGTGGCTTGTGTGGCTTCATCAACCTCGAAGAAGCCATGAGAGATCGCATCGTCCTTGGCCTCAGAGACCCAACCGTCCAGAGCAAGATTATGGCCAAGGGAGACATCTCGCTTGCAGATGCCATAGCAGACGCCACAGCAGCCGAAGCCACTCATAAATCAGCAGCACGAATGCGTCAAACCAGCGGGACCAACCGCCAACCCACCAACGATGCTGGGAAACTTTCAGACAAGTACACATCAACCACCCATCACGAAGATGTCAAGTCATCCTCAGACAGCGAGGAAGAAGAAGTCCACAGGCTCCGGTCAGAACGTGAGCAACGGGACCAGCGGGGTCGCAAATCCAACTACCAATGCGCCGGATGCGGGGGAAACCATCCCCAATCCGATTGCAAATTCTTAGACGCCATATGCCATTTTTGCGAGAAACGGGGACACATCGCGAAGGTATGCAGAAACAAGAGAAATTCCAGCCCCAGACGGAGAGGGAGCAGCCCAAAGAGAAATGATGGCAACGCCACCTCGCAGAAGGACCGCCCTAGCAACCAGTGGAACCGGTACAGCAGACCCCGAAGGTTTAACGATGCCCCCAGACGAGAGGAGGCTCATCAAACCATCACCATCGGCCACGCTTCATCACTTGACACTAAAAAGATCCGAGTAGAGGTCACGATTGAAAACAAACCGTGCAACATGGAAGTCGACTCTGGGTCATCACTATCCATGGTATCCTGGAGAACATTCAAGCAGCTAATTCCCAACATCCGACGCCAAGACCTCAGCAGTCAGAGACTCATACTGAAAGACTATCAAGGAAACCGGATTCCAGTTGCAGGTACCCGCCATGTGCAGGTCTCGTTCAAGGGACATAAGGCAATTCTACCACTCACCATCGTAGACCGAGACCGGCCAAGTCTATTGGGTCTTCAGTGGTTCGCGCCATTAGGAATCGGAATGGCTGGCATCCATCATACTGAAGACGATGACTGGGAGGCGGCTCTCATCCACGATTTCCGAGAAGTGTTCAACGAAAGCCTAGGCAAGTACAAGGGGTCCCCTATTTTATTTAATCTTCGCCCCGACATAGCACCCATTCGCCTAAAGCCACGCCGAGTTCCCTTTGCTCTTAAATCCAAAATTGACGAGCAACTGGACAAATTAATTGTGCAAGGCGTGTTAGAACCTATTGACCACGCCCAATGGGAGACACCAATTGTCACCCCCATAAAGCCTGACGGGTCCATAAGAATCTGCGGTGACTACAAGGCCACCCTCAATCACGCGCTACAGCAGAGTGCCTACCCAGTACCAGTTGTTCAACATCTCCTGCATTCACTTGGGGATGGCAAAATATTCACAAAATTAGATCTGGCCCAAGCGTATCAACAGCTGCCAGTGGATCCCGAGACTGCAGAAGCCCAAACTATAGTCACACATCGTGGTGCATTCAAATGCAACAGGCTCCAGTTTGGTGTAAGCGTAGCCCCAGGCATCTTTCAAAGCCTGATGGAGAGACTATTACAAGGGATAAAAGGGGTCGTGCCCTATTTTGATGACGTATTAATAGCAGCACCCACAAAAAACCAATTAGAAAAACGCCTCAGAACAGTCCTACAGAGGTTCAAAAACACTGGCCTCAAGGTTAAGAAGGAAAAGTGCCAGCTTTGCACAGAAAGGGTGGAGTTTCTTGGCTACCTCCTTGACAAGCAAGGAATCCACCCCACAGAAAAAAAATTGGCAGCTATCAAAAACGCCCCAAGACCCAAAAACAAAACCGACCTCCAAGCCTTCCTGGGACTTATTAACTTTTATAACATCTTCCTACCCCAGAAGGCAACTGTTGCTGAGCCCCTTCATAGACTACTCGATAAAAGGGCATCCTGGATTTGGGGACGTCGGGAGGAACACGCCTTCCAGCAAGTAAAAGACCTCCTTACCTCAAAGGCAGTACTAATTCAGTATAACGAGACACTACCTTTGACTGTCACGTGTGATGCCTCACCATTTGGGGTAGGGGCCATCCTGAGCCACGTCCTACCAAACGGCTCAGAAGCACCAATTGCATTTTTTTCACGAACTCTATCAAAAACAGAAAGAAACTATAGCCAATTAGATAAGGAAGCCCTTGCTATTGTCTCTGCAATTAAACGATTTCATGAATATGTTTATGGGAGACCATTTTCTATTATAACGGATCATAAGCCACTACTTGGGATCCTGGCAGGCGACAAACCTACTCCACACATTCTCTCCCCCAGAATGACGCGATGGTCAGAATTTCTCACTGCCTATGACTATCAATTAAAGTATCGCCCGGGGAAATCTATTCCCCACGCAGATGCCTTGAGCCGCTCACCGCTCACCGAGCCACAGGAAGACCCAGCTCCCACACTCCCGGTACTGCAAATAGAGACAATGCCATCGCCTCCACTAACAGCCCAGGACATCGCCTTTGAAACCAAAAGAGACTCTTGTTTGGCATGAGTTCTTGGCTGGGTGGAGAGGGGATGGCCAGATTACGACACTAAGGAAATGTTTAAGCCGTTTAAAAACAGACAAACGGAACTTTTTTCACAAAAGGGGTGCGTTTTGTGGGGAGACCGAGTTGTTGTACCAACTAAGTTACAAAAAAGGGTCTTGCAAATGCTACACGACAGACACCCAGGCATTGTGCGTATGAAAGCGCTGGCAAGAAGTTACGCCTGGTGGCCAGGTATGGACAAACAAATCGAAACCTGGGTCGCCTCGTGTAACAAATGCCAGGAAAACCACTCAGCCCCACCTAAAGCCCCACCAGCAGAATGGGAAACACCCAGGGGTCCTTGGTCTCACATTCCTTTTGACTTTGCGAGACCTACAAGAGGCCACACCTTCTTGATAACTGTAGATGCCTACTCAAACTGGCTTGAGGTCAATAAAATGAAAGCAACCACTACTGAGGCGGTCATTAAAAAACTGAACAGACTCTTCGCCACACACGGGTTACCAGATGTCCTGGTCTCTGACAATGGGCCCCAATTTACTGCCTTAGCCTTTGAACAGTATTTAGCGGAACGGGGCATCCGACACGCACTCACATCACCGGCATATCCTGCGGCGAATGGCCAGGCTGAACGAATGGTTCAGTTTACAAAAAAAACCCTGCAGAAAATGGATCAAGGCAACACCCATGACAAAGTCACTAGAATGCTGCTCCTGCAACACATCACACCAAACAGCACGACCAACAAGAGCCCAGCTGAACTCCTGATGGCCAGGAAACTCAGATCGCCTCTAGATCGTTTGCACCCTGCCTATACCCTGGAAAAGCCCCTGGGCTCCAGAAGCAAGCACCGTGTTTTCAAGGTAGGAGACCTTGTTTTCGCAAAAAAATTTTCTGGGGATCCCCTTTGGATTCCTGCCCAGGTAACTCAAGTTACGGGTCCCCACTCCTACCGTCTACTCACCACTGATGGCAGACCATGGAAATGCCATATTGACCAACTGTGCTCCAGACTAACCACATCTTCCAACCCTGACCCTAACTTTGACACTAGGGGGGGAGGGGAAGCAGTGAACTCAGAATTAGAACCAACACCTGTTTATTCCAAGCTAACACCGAGATCGCCGCACCATGGTTGGCAACACTCACCAGCTACAGCTGAGACTGGACAGTCAAACGCTTCGCCAAGAAGCAGCAACCAGGCAGGTTCAGCGAGCCTCGGGAGCCATGGCAGTAACAGCGAGGCTGAGGACTCCAGCACCCCGGGGGCACCAGAGGAGAGCCCTAACCATGACACCGGTTCACCGTTCCTGTTTGATCCAGCAAGCAGTCCATCTGAACCCGGGTTTGAACAGGGTCAAGCGGAACTGCGTAAGTCAGGCAGACAGGTGCGAAGACCTGCCTACCTGTGAGACTATATTACTCCACCCCTTAAACGGAACCGAGAGGGGAGGGGTGTTCTGGACTAGCAGGCTCGTAGCCTGCAAATCTGATTGGCCCGCTGAAAGCCGATCGTGATTGGTCGCCATAGACTGATGCGATTGGCCAGTAAATGGGCTGCCGCAATTGGCCCTGCCAAGAGCGGCAAACTCAAATCACCTTCATTGGCTGCCTAGCCGCAGCCAGCCCTATATAAGGGGCTGCTGCGGCTGGGGTTAGTTGCTCAGATCTGAAGTCACTAATAAAGAGCTGTTGTTGCTATCTGAGTCTTGCCTCCGTTCTTGAACTGTCCTCCCAGATTTAACAAGTAGTAGATCATCCCAAATCAGTGCTAAGATTGTTTTTTGTTTTGTTTTTGTTTTGCTAATCATGTTGGTCTACTTGAGAATAGCACTGATTTGTTTTACAAAAGTTTCACAATTCAAAGTGGAAATAATAAAAGAGAATATTTAGGAATTGCCCATGACTATTGTACTGCCAAGAAAAATAATAACATTACTGCAAATTGAATCATAATCCCTTAAATAAGTATCCAGTAATGTCTCATATTAAAACTATAAAAAAAATTCAGGTTCTGGCATTCCAGTCTTAGGAGAAAGATCAGAACCAGAATTAGGGAAGCGCCAATTTCCTTGCCTCTGAATAGAATCCAGGCAATATCGTTGTTTTACTCATGAAGAATAGGAACTCATCACTGACAGATTGAGCATGACAATTCATACTCTTCTAGCAGATACAGGTATTACTATAATGGACTTCTCATTCAACAGTACTAAGTACTCTAAAAAAAAGCAAGCTAAAGCAGAAATATAAGACAACTTGGAAAAAAGTAAGAAAAATCCTAAGAGGAGCAGTACTGGAAGAAAGAGTATTATATAAAGTTTTATGCCAAGTTAATATACTTTAACTGAACAGAAAAATGCTGAAAGTGATATTCTATATACTACACCATGTAATTGTTCTTTCACAGCAATAACGGCCAGACAAATTTAAGCGGTCACTGGAAAAAAAAAAGTAAAGACCTCTTGTAAGCTTTTGAGAGATTTTCATAACATTTTGTATTATAACACTATTGCAGATTATCTGGGCTATATCAGATAGTAAGAATAATTAAGGATACATGGATATTTTCATGTATACTCTAGGGCACAAAATAATGTGTTATATTATTTTACAAATTATTCTAGCTAAATTGTTAGGTTTTGATGAAATGAACAAATAAGATAATTCAAAATAGACTTATTTTATAAGTTAAAATATATTATTTCCATTTATTGGTGATTAGAAGCCTGGGGGAAGAAGGTTGGTTGTTGTTGTTTTTTGTGTAAAAATAAAATAAAAGACAGAATTTGTGACCCATAGTTTTGATGTTTTCAATTATAGATTATAGAAAGAAGTGCAATGTGATCTAATTTTAGACATGGTTAAATCTATTTGTTCTTATGATTATTGTGAATAATCATAAGAACATTTCCTTACATTTCTTTAAACTTTCTTCAATTTTTTTCTTGTGTATTTTGCTTTTTCTTTGTTTGTATTTTTCTTCCTTATTTTATATTAGTTTGCATTAGTTTTTATTGTCTTGTTTAAAAGTTCTAATAAATATTATGATTTAACAATCAGAATTGAACCCAAACGTTTCTGTTGCTAAGTGAAACATTTTTTAAGTGAGTTTTGCCCCAATCTATGACTTTTCTTGCCACAATTATTAAATTAGTAACATGATTCTTGAGTGAATCTGGTTTCCCCATTGACTTTGTTTGTAAGAAGTTCATGAAAAGTTATCACATGATCCTGGGACACTGCAACCATCATAAATACGAGTCAGTTGCCAAGCATCTGAATTTTGATCACATGATCATAGGGATGCTGCAATGGTGTAAGTATGAAAAACAGTCATAAACCACTTTTTTCAGTGCCATTGTAACTTCAAATGATCACTAAATGAACTGTTGTAAATCAAGAACTACCAGTATATAATTTTATATAAATTATAAATAAATTCCCTACATACCTTAATGAGTGACATGTGTCTTCATCATTCTTGGGTCTTCAACCAGAGAGGCTTTGGAGTTTGAAGTTTATCTTGGCTGTTCTCAGGATTATATTCTTCTGGACAGAGAATTCTGATATTGTTCCTGGCTTCTGTTAACATGAGGTTTACATAAGACAAGCTTCTCAATTTTTGTCAATGGTGGTATTCAGCCGGTTCACACAGGTTCAGGTGAACCGGTAGCAAGAATTTGGCGTGAGTCACCAAACCAGTAGTAATTTCTGGCTGGCCATGCCCCTGACCCGGTCGACCAATTGCCGTTCACTCACTTGCCCCACCTGCCCAATGTTTGTTCACCCCCCCGCCCATCATTCGATCCACCAGTTACTCCTCCCCTCCTATGCAGCACTCTGGATGCCCGTGGCTTGCCATTCTAGCTTTCCCACATGGTGCTGTACCCTGCACCCCAACTGAGCAGCCCAATCCTGATTGCACCCCAATCTTCCTGCTCATAAGTAAGTCTGTGAATCATGCTAGCCCCTCCCCCACTGAACTCGGACCGTGCCGGGCCTTCCCCACCAATCCTGACCTTGCTGGGTCTTCCCTACCATCCTGTACTTTTCTGGGACTTCCCTACCCTCCCCAGACCTTGCCGGGCCTTCCCCACTGTCCCTGGTCTTGGCTGGCTGGCTAAGCAGCGCGGCTCCATCCCATGCAGCACTTTCCCAGCTTTCCCTACCATGTGGTGGCCGCAGTGCAGCAAGGGAGGGCAGATGTCCCGACTGCAGCTGCAAATGCAGTGCACAATTTTCAGCAGCGCCAGGATATCCTGCCTTACCCTCCTGCATATATTCTTTTTTTTATAATATAATGATATCCTGATTAGAAATTTGAAAAGAAGTAGAAACAAGAATATACACCTCTATATGAAGTAATAATTAGATGGAAAATTGGAGGCTGAAGAAGATATAATTTTTAATAATAGAATATAAGTAATAATTTGATAGGAAAGATTAGATGATATTATCATGTAATGCTTATAATATCATTGACATTAAAATGGAATATTGAAATATTGAATAACCACTTTTTAAAAAATCATGTATATTAATATGTTATGACTCCCCTTCGAAATTCAAATGAACAAAACAGAAAGCAGCCGTTTCACAATTAAATCAAACGGAAAGAAGTCTTACAAGATAACGGCTGGCAGAAACCACAGCATAAATCTTTACTCTGTCCGGCAAACCAGTCCTGGCAATAAATCTCCAGCCTCAGAGCTTCTTGCTGTAATGTCCTCACTCAAATAGTCATTTTGTTCCTGGCAAAATGTACCAGCCCAGCTGTGTCCTTTTATACTCATTGAGGCAACATGCTAATTTACTGACTCGCTCTCCTCATTCGCTCCAGCTGATTTTGCCTTCTCAACCATCTTCTATTTTTTACATTTAACCACAAATTTTCCAAGTTCTCATCTCCACTGGAAGACTCTCTCAAAACTTCCCTGTCAGCCATTCCCGGCTGTTGATCAGATAAGGAACCAGAGGAGGTCAAAGGTCCTGACAATTCTAATACATCAGGTCTGTCGTCCTTTGTCACGTCCATCTCCTCATCCTGGTTATCAGTCCAATCAGTAAGCCAGGCCGGCTCATATTTTTCTGCGATGACCTCTTCACTTGAACTCCTATCAATCACAGGAGCTGAATCCAAGCCCGGAGCCACAACACTAATACTAGGATTATATAAGTTTGGTTAATATAACAACTATTATGATTATCATTATTGATGTTTGTATTAAAATGAATTATACCCAGGGGCCCCACTGTTTATGTATTGTATTTATGTTTATTTAAAAATAAAAATCTAATAAAACATAAAGGAAGGAAGGAAGAAAATGGTTGAATTAAAAATCTCATGATTTACTCATATGATCACAAATTACCCAGTTCAAAAATGTTAGAAACAAAGTTTCATATATGTTTAAACTGAAAGCATTCAATATGAATTTACCCATTTATAGAGACAATTTCATAGATATAGATATAACCATGATTTTAACCATTCCTTATAACTAATAGACTTATCTATCACAGACCTTTGGAATACAAGAATATGTATCCTTTCTTTACAAATCCTAGGTTTTTAGGAACTTCCTATTGAATGACAGAAGGCCAAATAAAAGTCTATTACAAGATGGATAGACAGATAATAAAAAAATTTATTATGAGAAAGTATAGTTTCCTTTTATCTCTAACAGATGCATTTTGCTATGCTTTTTATTGATACAGTATTTGAAAAAACAGGATATCTCCTCTGTTAAAACTAAATTACTACAACACAGTTATCATTTTTCCTCTTTAGGGAAAGAAAGAGGATTGTATTTCCCAAAGTCAGGTTTATTGATTAGCTTCTAAGTACATTATAAAGCTAAAAGATATGTTCACTAACAGCTGCAAAATCGCTGACTGGTATGGAATATATTTTCACCTTCCATGTACCCATGCTCAAGGTCACTGGACCTATTTCTGGTTGAGCTTTAATATCATATTTTTCTGCATGCTGAATTCTAGATATTACACTATTGATTTACTAAAGAATGACTTTTCCACTTGGCTACTTCCTATTCAGAAAATTTATCTTCTTTACTCCAGTACTTTTATGAGAATACCTAGCAAGTATAAAATTACTATGTGAATTTTGGGTGCAACTTTTCCAGCATACATTTTGTTTTCTCCCCCCCCACCCTTTTTTTTTTTTGCTTTAGGAGACAAAGAATATTCTTTTTATGTTTAGAATTCTATCATACTAAAGTGCCCACATGAATACTATAATACAGAGGACAAAAACCTTAGAAAAAGCAGATATGAAATTGATTTATAGTAAGTCCAACTGTTTATCCTCTGATCTTATCATGCCAACAATGAGTACCTGCAGACTTCCAAATTCAAATATTTCCGTTCTGCTCACCTTGCTTCCTGAAATGATTTGACCAGAAATATCAGAATGGAAACACTGGATAAATTAACAAGAGTTTTGACCTCCATTGTGAGGTCAAAGGTTACACAAGACTTGGTCACTTCTCATTTAAACTGCTACTGTGTTGTATAGATTCAGGCAGTATCCAAAATCTGAATTTGATTCAGAATGAAGCAGCATGAAGAGTTAATTGCATATTTCAGTATACCCAGGTCGCACCACCATTTTGCAAGCTGCATTGGCTTCCTATAAGTTTCCAGTTGCAATTCTAGGTGTTGTTTATAATCATCTAGAAAGTCATTCATGGCATGGGACTGGGTGATTTGTGGGACTGCCCATTTTTTTAAAATTGTGATTGCCCATCACACAAGATCCATAAGAGTGGAAAAAATACTATTAGGTCATTTTAAAATCAGTATTATTAAAAGAAGCAAGATACGGAAAGATTATCCACAGCTATTTCCTCAATTTAAGCAGGTTACATAAAACAACTTTAACTGAAACAATTCCAAAGTTTACATTCTAACTGATCTGGTGAGTGCCAAGTTAATAAAGACTGATGTAGCCCAGGGCTGTCAACCTCACGGTTGACAGGCCAGATGCGTCATGCACTGCCACAACCGTGTCCGGTTTAACAAAGGGGGGACTATCTTGATACGTCATGTGATGTTACCATGATGACATGAGTTTGACACCCCTGTGTAGACTATGAAGAGGTCAAGGCAGCAATAGAGCTAATCAGGTCGTTTTATTACAGTTTTTCTATATGTAAACTTCTTTAAGGCACAACTTAAGAATTTTATTCCATCAAAGAATTTCAAAGCCTTCAATACCAAATAACTGCAGGGAGCTTTATGAATATTGATGTATTAAATACTACATGTATTTTCTCTTTAGGCATTAATCTTGGACTGTTATCAGTTGATTACCACACTATCAGTTACCACAAAATTACCACAAAATTACATTTTAAATCTAAGCCCAAAAAAAATGACAACACAAAACTTTCTAAACATGCAGCATTCAGCAGATTAATGTTCCAGAATATTAATTCTAGTGGAAAACTAATTCCCAAACAAACTGATTGAGCTAAAGTCTATCTGGTGTCAAACTGCAAGCATCTGGGTTTTAGTTGTATAGGCATTTGCCCACAAAAATGAACAAAGAATAAAGAACAAATTTCCTTTTACTAAACATAAAAATGATAGAAAAAAGGCAATTTATTGAGATGTGAATTTAATAATTCAAATTTTACATTTAATCAGTTTGCTTTTGTTACAGTATAGCTGTTTCCATATAAGTAGAGCTATTACAATTCAGGACAGATGTCTTTTAGTGAAAAGGCACTGACTCGAGCAGATGCATTTCAACTTTGACAATAATTTCAAAGACGTTGCCCCCTTGAAAGTTTATGTCAGCCTTCAAGAATTTTTATTCTGCTTGTCTTTCCGGCTTCCATAGCAAAGGGGGGAGGGAGGATAATTTGGGCTTTGTGGGGGGAGAACAGTGCTGGAGGCTTGAGAGGGTGAACTGTAACCCTTGGGAAAAATTTCTCATTTATGCTTACTTGCTTACTGCGAAGCTGCAGCATCTTATTCAAGATCTCAGTTTACCAGCCCACCCAGAGATTTAAAATTGTATCTTCCGAATGGGTCTGAAAAATAATGTCTAACTCAGACAGCAACCAGGAAGATTTGGGAGCTGCTGGAACCTCTCTGCTTCTGGATGTTGCGGGACAGGCCGAGCTGCTGGCAGGGCTGCAGATCGAAGAGAAACCGGTAATCCGACCCAAATGGTCCTTGGGAGTCAGATGGAAAGAACTGGAGAAAACCCCCCAGGGTGATGACTACCAGATATCGTCAGGGAGAGGATTCTTGGCAGGAGGAACAAAGAAGGAACTTTCTGCTAGCACAAGCTTTACATCTCTTAAATGAGGCTATGGAAGGAAGCAAACCTGACAAAAGGTATGAAATTCCGATTCGTGAAGAATCTTGGAGAGAGAAGGGAGAGGCAGAAGCACTGGGAGCCCAGCCAGCCATCCCTATAAATCAACCTGGGTCAGTTCAAATGGCAGCTGCTGCCCAAGGCCCCCGGGTGGGGGAAGCAGTTGCACAGAGGCATCAAATTCCAAAGGTTCTCCAATTGGAAGTAAAATATGGGCGGCGGGGTGATACCAAAGAGTTAGGATTCTTTCTAGCCCAAGATGGAACCATATGGAAGAATATGGTGATGATTTTTCATTAGAAGCAGCTAAAGTGAGATGTGTCACCAGGGCTTTAGAAGGAACCACTTCAAAGTGGATGGTGACATTGCATAATGATAATGCCCCTCAATTGATGAACTATGACCTGTTTATGGCAGCATTATGCACCCAATTTGAAGATACACTGGCTAAACGTAAGTCTAGGATTAGGATGAAGACAATAAACCAGAGGCGGATGTCTGTGGCCGAATACACCCAGTAATTTAGAGAGCTGACGTGCCATATTCGAGGCTGGTCCCAGGGAGACCTGATAGAAGCTTTCAAGGATGGGCTGAATGAAGATGTTTATCAAAGCTATATCTCCAGAACAGATCCTAAGGATCTGCAACTCTGGTGTTAGAGCAAATGTGGAAATTGATTTGACCAGAAACAGATGCTGGTATGGTCCTGGCTGGAGCAAGCTTTCTGCTATGAACCCTTAAGAGGCCCCAAAACCTCAAAAGGGAGGATCGACTGTGAAACCCAAGACCACAGCATGCTTCTGATGTGGAAAGGAAAGTCACCAGGCTGCAGATTGCCATGCTAAGTTGGAGCCAAAGGGGATGTCGGCAGGAGGAAGAAAATTGGAAAAAAACCAGCCAAGCCACGCGAAAGTACACTGAAGGCGGAAGAGGTTGTAGAGTTTGCTCCTCCAAAAGGAGAGGAGCTGAAAACTCCGACCTTTTCTGGTGAGAGTAAATCCAACTCCGACATGAGAAGTTCAAATTAATATTCACTTCTAAATTTCACAATTCACTGTTACATTTATAGCAATAACAAGCAGCAGACATTATACATGCATAAACAATCTCTGTGGAATTCCAAACAACCTTTCATGGAACCCCAGATGAGTAAGGCTAACTCATATGGTCTTCAGATTCTTCCATACATACCAACAAGAAGTATATTAACAAGATATTTCTCACTTTGAAAATCTTTCCAAAATGAAATTTATATGATGAAGCACCTCCAATAAATTGTATGGCTTTCTATTTCTTATGCCAAATATTCTCATACAGAATAAGCATTACAGATTGCAAGAAAGTCATCGGGTGATTTTTATAAAACTTATTAATCAAAATGTTCTAACTAGATGAAACCAGTTAAGCAATTTCCAAAATTAAGATTAAGAAATGAAGACTAGAAGAACTTTATATCCATAGTATGGATGTGAGATTGGTAGAAATCCTTGATTTTCAATTGCTCAATTCACAAGCTATCAAACTATCAATTAGACAAGGTAGATGAAGAGATTATTTGTTGTATTTTATGAGAAGATAATACAACGTTAAATTTAGGCTTGCAATTAAGATAGAAGTAACTTCCTTATATATGTATCTTCTTTTTCTTGCTACATTTAATTCTCTTTTCTATTTATCTATCAATATTTTTTCTTTTTTCCCTTGCACTATTTTTTGTTATTTTATTTTTGTAGTTTTTATCTATTTAATTATATTTAATAAACTATTATTTAAAATATATTAAACTTTTCCATAACTTTATAATCTTGCAATATTTTTAGTATATAAGTACTTATTATAATAAGAGCTGAGTTTCTAATTAGATGTAATTTTATTATTTATATATATAATTAATATACAGAATGATATGTAATTAGTTTAATTATCATCTATATAAATTAAGCATTATAAATATTTCAAGATACATAAATCTCTTTGTTCAAAGGGGACTTTTAATATCATTTCTGTAATAAATAAATTCCAAAGAATCTACTAGGAAAAAAAATATTAAACTTAGGCCTATTGTTGAAAAAGTAATTTATATAGAACTGTACAGGCTTGGTGGTGGCTTCAAAATGGTAGGCTGGCAATCAAAACCCGCTCTTTTTTACATACATATAATGTCCCAATATATCCATGGCTTTATAATATTTTGATTCTTTTTTTAAAAAAATGATATTGTATTTGTATTTTCTTTCTTTTCATTTTTTCACTTCTTTTCATTTTTTTTTCTTTTTACCTAATGTTTGGAATTTGTTCTGTTTTATTTATTTTAGTAGTAGGGGTTGCGAACAAAATTCATGCTGTCCAAAATTTCCTATATTCTTTTCCTTTATCTGTAGAAGTCACAACAAGACATACTAATTTTTCAGTGTTAGAACTCCCTCTACTGATAATGAAAAAATAGTGCAGTTTAAAAAAAGTGCAAATAGGGCAGAATGTAGGTAATATAGGTTCCTTAACTTACATTTGTTCTCAACCATTCAAAGTCATGAGGACACTTAGTTGTAAGTCTGGTCCTCAAAGTTCTGACCATTGCATTGCCTACAGAGTCACATTCAGGAGCCCTCAGGCCGACCCACATTTATGATTGGACAGCCACCTAACCACTGTCACCAGTTGTCCCAGTTGCCCATCCCACTACCATCATGCCCCCCCCCACACACACTGCAAGCCGCTACTGCAACAATTCTTTTGTACCACCTTATTTTGTGCCAATGCATATAGGACTTCTCTCATACTCTATGGCAGAGGTGTCAAACTCTATTTCATTGAGGGCCACATCAGGGTTGTGTTGACCTGGGGGGAGCGCATGGGGGTGTGGCCAGAGTGGGCATAGCCAACTCAATATCACTCATGTCGGGACTCCTGTAATGGCCCAAGTGCTCAGCCAGCTAAAACGGGCTCCCAGGCTCCATTTCTGGCTGTGACAGCCTCCTGAATTCTCTGTCAGCAAAAATGGAGTTATGGGGAGGACCATATGCAGCATCACAAGTTCCATTTTTGTCTGAGACAGCCTCCCGAAACCCATGCAGCCCTCCTGAACTCCGTTTTCACTGGCAGAGACATTGCAGGCTGTTCCTTCACTGTTTCCAGGGCAGTCTCAGATCTAAGCATCTCATGGGCCAGATTTGGCCCACAGGTAGTGAGTTTGACACCCCCGATCTATGGTTCCATGGTCCAGCAAGTTCCTTTGTTCCTGTGACAGCTAGAGTCTTGGTTTGCCAAAATTTCATTTATGCACATTCAAGGCCTTTTTTGATGAAAAAGCTTGTGTGAAAGAAGGGTCTAACCAATATAATAATGGCTGCAGTGGTACTGCAGGCTACTTCTGCTGACTGCTGGCTGCCTGTAATTTGGCAGTTCGAATCTTACCATACTCAAGGTTGATTCAGCCTTCCACCCTTCTGAGGTAGGTAAAATGATGATCCAAATTGTTGAGCACAATATGCTGACTCTGTAAACTGCTTAGAGAGGGCTGTAAAGCACTGTAAAGTGTTATATAGGTCTAAGTGCTATTGCTGTTGGGAAGGACTGGAAGATAGCAGCATGTAGGTGGGAAGCCAAAACTACAAAGATGGAGGGAAGCTAGGCAGGTCAGGGAAGTTAAAGAGCGGAGCAGAAGTAGTCCCATATCTTACCAGGCTTCAAGCTAGATGGAACCAAGCTGGGAATGACTTGGATCATGGTGGTTTCCCACCTAATTAGTAGAATTCCACTAACGACAGCAACTGGGACTGTCAAGATTGCCATTGTTAAGTGATGCAGTCCCAAGTACTGTCATTAACCAAGGATTATTTGTAATTATATATATAGTAATCTGAAAAGCAATGCCCCACCATTAGGTATATCCATTCAACAGATCTGGGTTAATACCAGAAGACCTTAAACATCAAGGTTTAAGTAATTACATTTTGTCTCTTTAAGTACTGTATTTTATTCAAAATACAGTACAATTAATTGTCAAAAAAAGTTCGTTTTCCAGCTTTTCTGTGAGTTTCTAAGCCAAGAAAAGTTCTAAGCCAAGAAAACTGGTAGGTTGTATCTGATATATGAGCCACCCTGGTTCCATGTCAACATATAGATCAGGTTAGGGTCAGGTATGAAATTGGCAAAATTATTTTGAGTTAACCCAGATCTTCTAGAATTGCTCTTCAGAAAAGTCACACTGTTATACTGCTTGTTTGCATCATGAAATTTCTTTACCTATTTACTGAAACTAAAAATTGCCTGAAGAATGGGGCATTCATCAGATTTTCTACAGAAAAGCTGACAAGATTGCCAACATTATTTTGTATCTGAAAAGGTAAAAATTTAAACGATACCTTTTCAAAGCTACAGTTCAAAATATACTTGTACTCTCTGAGGATGATTCACTTGAAATAAACTTGCATTTCCATAAATCTGTGCAAGGCAGCTAGGAAAGGAAAGAAGCTGGATAATTAATCTGACAATAAGATAAAGCATTACATGGAGTTGTATATGGAAGAAGAAAAACAGAGAAGGTTTCCCAAACTGAGTCTCAGAAAATACAAAAATATGCCCTGAAGTTTATTGGACTAGATTTTTCAGTGGTAACTGATTCCTCACAACTGTGAAATGTTCAGGACTACTAATTATTTTTCATCATGCATTTCTCATTGCTTTTCCTTTTTCATGAATTTTAACTTGCAGTTTATATGTCAAATGCATTGAAAACAATAATTATTTGTTCAAAATTAGTTTGCACATATAACTCCTTTTACAGGTAATTCTGTAAACAGTTCATTTAGTGATGGTTCAAAGTTACGATGGCAGTGAAAAAAATTTATGACCATTTTTCACACTTACGACCATTGCAGCATTCAATGGTCATGTGATTTATATTGGGATGCTTGGCAACTGTTTCATATTAATGACAGTTGCAGTGTCCTGGGGTCGTGTGAACAGCATTTATAACCTTCTGACAAGCAAAGTCAATGGGAAATCCAGATTCACTTAACAACTGGGTTATTAATTTAACAACTGCAACAATTCTCTTGACAAATGTGGCTAGAAAGGTCATTAAATGGAGAAAAAGATCAATTAACAAATGTCTCACTTAACAACATAAATTTTGGGCTCAGTTGTGGTTGTAAATTGAGGACTACCTATAATGTATATCATCCCCAAAGTAAGTTTCCAAGTATTCATACATAATAAGATTACCTCTAAATATGGAAGACTGGATTAAAAAAATGTGTTACTTAAGACATCCAGAAGCCATAAGGTGGAAGGAAATCAGACCATATATTATGTAGGAACAACTGAATTAGGATTAATGATAGTTCAATTGTATTAACTACTTAATAAGGTTTTAAATGAATGCTGTAGTTATCACAGCTATAATTGTTAATGAGACTAAATTACCATTAATATAAAAAGACTACATTCCAGCTGCAGTTTTTTACAAGCATATGTCAATCTTTTGATTCATTATATTTATTTTGTACAAGTCAGACAACATACATAACACTGTCTCGTCCTACTTTTCATATAATATCTCAGTAAAGTGGGTTGGACTGAGAAAGAATTGACTGGTACAAGTCACCCAGACTTCTCTGTATAAAGAAGGAGTAGAATTCAAGGCTCTTATAGTACCTTAACCATCACATCAAATTCTTACTGAAGTTCATTCTGAGAATTTTTGCATTATTGAACAGCAAATACTATGTAACCCAAGAAGAGAAAGTCACAATCAACGATCTACACAAATTAATATTCCAAACAGAATATAAATACAAAGATGAAGAAACAAATTTGCAATATTAAATAATAATAATAATTGGATTTCACACCTTTAACTTTTAACTGAAGAAAAGGTAAATAATTTTGCTAGATTCCAACTATGGAAACATTCAGAACTGATTCTTTATAAGAAATCTGAATGAAGGGGAAAATGTATGGTTATGTGCTTGGCAGCATGATAAGGATAAGCACAATAAGGTGTGTGATAACATAAGTGTATATTGAGGACATAGATTTGCTGAAGAGGAATTGTTTCAAACAACACAATGTTTTGGTGTTGTCATTCATGTGACTGTGGATGCAGTCCGATAGGAATTCTGGATGATTCCACTGCCTCTGTAGCAATTAAGCAATACCACTTGCTGGAGGACATAAAGAAATCACTGCACTGAAAGTATAAAAGAATGTAGGGAAGTAGGCACTATTTGATTTTCTGTCTCATCATTTTGTAGATTATGTCATGTTGAAATAGGTCACCAAGGTTCTAGTGGCCACTAGAAGTCAGCAACAAAAAAGAGAATTAACCAACACATGTGCAAAAACTAGCTAGGTTGATTGTGTTTCTGGGAATCATTGAGCAGTGGTCTTCAAACAGAAGCTAGGAAATTACCTCTCAGAAATCGTATACTGCACTGGTGTCAAACTCGATCACGTCAGGGACATATCGCAATATTTTTTGCCATTGTGGAGCCAGGGTGGGCATGGCCTGCACATGACGCATCCGGCCCAGGGGCCACCAGTTTGACATCCCTGGATACTATACTGGATCCCACATTCAACATGATTCTGTGGTCCTTTCAAAAAAAATAGATTTGATTCTGTTGGAGTTGTAGACTGTAGATTGAAAGAAACCAATGATTAAGTGTGGTCAGGAAGCAAAGAATAGGAAGAAAAAGAGCACGTGTAGTGGGTGTTGCTTGAAACTACAAAGATTCCTATTTATTTCATACTGCCACACTGAGAAACAAGACTATAATGGGAAACTATACACACAAGAGAATATTGATGAAGAAAGAGTTAAACAGTACTTACAGAATGCTAATCTACCCCAGATACCTAAAGAGACTGAAAAAATGTTAGAAAGCAATATAACAATGATGGAGTTAACTGAAGCACTCAAGAAGCAAAATAATGGAAAGGCACCAGGCCCAGATGGATTTCCAGCAGAATTTTATAAAACAAGAATTGTTGAATCTTCCATTGCTAGAAGTTATGAATGAAGTTATGTTAAAGAAAAGGATATCTAAATCATGGTCAGAATCCTATATTACACTTATTCCAAAAGAGGAGGCTGACCCATTACAAATTAAGAACTATAGACCCATTTCTCTACTAAATGCAGATTATAAAATCTTTGCTTCAATATTGGCAAAAAGACTTTAAAAATATTTAAATAATTTTATCCATCCTGATCAAAATCGATTTCTGCCAAAGAGACAAATTAAAGACCATATGAGAGTTATCTTGGACACCTTGGAATACTACGAGGCACATCCTGAAAAACAAATGGCTCTGATATTTCTAGATGCACAGAAGGCATTTGATAATGTGAATTAGCGATTCATGTTATTACTGTTGGAACAGATCGGTTTTGCTAGAAAATTTATTCAAGCAATAGAAGCTATATACTATAAGCAAACGGCAAAGGTAATGATAGAGGGAGAACTGACAGACTCTATCAATATAAGAAAAGGAACAAGACAAGGGTGCCCACTATCACCTTGGTTGTTTGTGTTAACTTTGGAAGTGCTAAACAGAAATATTAGAGATGAAAAGAATATAAAAGGAATGAAAATCAAAAAGGAAGAATGTAAGCTGCAAGCATTTGCAGATGATCTGGTTTTCATCTTAGAAGACCCTTTAGAAACAGCATCAAAATTGATAGAAAAGATAGAGACATATGGAAAGGTGGCTGGTTTGAAAATAAACAAAGATAAGACAAATATTTTGACAAAGAATATGCTATTAAGACAAAAGGAAGAACTGGCAGACCTATTGAAAATTCAGGTCATGAATAAGATTAAGTACTTGGGGACATATTTGACAGCAAGATGTAGTACATTAAAAGAGAATAATTATATTAAACTTAAACAGCAGATAGCGCTAGATCTGGTGAAATGGGAAAATTTACAACTGTCACTAATAGGGAGAATTTCAACAATCAAGATGAATATATTACCCAGAATTTTATATTTGTTTCAAACAATTCCAATTAGGCTTGGAAAAGATTGCTTTGAAGATTTAAATAAAATTGTGTTGAAATATATATGGCAAGGTAAGAAAGTGAGAATAAAGTTAAAACTTTTGCAAGATGCTAGAATTAGAGGAGGATTTGGTTTGCCTAATTGGGAGTTGTACTACCAAGCTACAAATCTGATGTGAGTTAAGGAATGGATAACACTAAGAAAATGCTAGATTGTTGGGAGAGAAGGCGGAGCCACGTCGCTGCGATACAGCTGCAATCTTGGGGCTCTGAGATTGCAGCTGATATCTTCGCCCCTGGTCGGTCCTAATGGACCTAAACCATCCCGTAGAGACGATGATAGTAAGGGGCGCGTTCTGCTGATCCCAGGGACATCGCAAAGTCCCTGGCTGATCCAGAAGAAGCCCTTTTACCATCGGCGGAGAGGCAGCCTTTAAGCTGCTGAAGCTGTGACAGCTCCGGAAGGAAGAGGCTGAAAGAGAGTGCATTGGCTGGTGAGAATTTTTTTTTTCTCGGGGACTCAAGGACACTCTAAAATGAGAAGAATCCTGTAAGACTTTGGACAAAAACTGATGAAACTGATTTAGCGGCGATTTCTTAAAGAGAATGTCAAATTGAGGCTTGGCTTTTTACATTTACTTTTGCTTTCATTGAACTTCCATTGTGATCTAGTAACTGTAACTAGACTGTTTTTTCCTTTTATATTCACCTAATTTTTCTTTCTTTTTTCCCCCTTTTGACTGTTAATAGTTTTTTTTTTTAGAATAGAGGCTCCCTTTAGTAATTTTTTTTTTCTTAAATACATATATATACATGTATATTTTCCTTTTTTTTATTAGGCTTTTTTGGGAAGGAAGGGGGAGTGGATTAAAGAAACTTTGTAACACTGCCAACTAGAGGCTTGAAGATACTTTATTGGAAGTTGAAAGAGCTGTGAAGGAATCCTTTCTCAAGGACACTGGAACTTGATTAGATAGAGGGAAGAACACTGGAGAATGTTTTAACAGGTGTTCTTTGGAACTTCTATTATTAATTGAGTACTTGAAGTTTGGCTTTGGAATTTGTGGAGAAGCCATAATAAGAGCCTTGGATAACTAAATAAGATGCAGTATGCTTTCTTTCTTATCTTTCTTTAGCTGTTTCATCCCTCCTCTTCAATCCCACAGTATTTTGTAATATTTGTATATCTATTTTCTTTTTCTTTTGTTTGACTTTATTTTTAATTTTTAAACTTACTTTTTTTTTTTTAAAGGGAAAGCCTCAGAATAGTTTTCCTTTTTCTTTTTGCTTATTGGGATTTTTGCCTTTTCTATTTTCTATTTTCATTTCTTATTTATTTTTATGGTTATTTTTTTTATTTATTTTTTGAGACCCTATAATTGGACTAAGGTGTGAAGAACCTGAAGAATTCTTTCTTTTTCCTTTTCTTTTTTTTGATCATTGCTTTTTAATATTATTGGGTCTTACTCTCTTTTTCTTTTTTACTATTCTTAATTTTTATTTTTGAATCATAATTGACCATTTTACAATAGGATTATGGTTTAGAAGAACCTGAAGAATTTCCTCCTTTTTCTTTTTAATCTTCTTTTTCTCCTTCTCTTTTTAATCCTGGATTCTTTATTTTTTACTGGCTTTTTTTAAATGTTTTTCTTCTTCCCAATTGGATTATAATTGGCTACCCTATTAATTGGATTAAAGGAGCTTAAAGATCCTGAGTTATTCAAATGAGTAAGAAAACTTTACCTTCTGGCAGTTCAACTTCTGCTCCTGCTTCTCCATCAACTGGAGGACGACTATCAATAATGGCGAAGCAAGATAAAGTACAAATGGATCTAGCGATGATTATACAAGGAATACAAGAACTCAAAACAAGTATTGACCAAAGAACAGAGAGTATTGAACAAAGAATTGCAAAGACTGATGAAAAAATTGAAAATTTCCAACAAATGATGGCGAAACAGGAGGAGAGACTCCAAAAAATTGAGGAGAAAGATAAACAAAGAGATGAGACAATTGGAAATATTGTTAGCAAATTAACAACGGTGCAACAAGATATAACTGGGATGTTGAAGTGGGAGATGGATAGGTCAGAATTCTATCTCAGATTTCAAAATATTGAGGAAGAAAAAGGACAAGATTTGGCGGCTGTAATGATAGAAATTCTGGCTGGAGCTTTGGAGATAACAGAGGAAAAGATGATGGATGGAGTAGATGAGATATATCGTGTTTTCACAAGATATGCGATGAGGAATAAGCTACCAAGGGAGATCCATGTCAGATTTACTAAAAAGACTATTAAAACACAAATATTACAAGTCGCAAGAGATAAGGGGTTGAAATATAAAGATAAAGAAATTATAGTTTTAAAACAAGTGCCCAGAAGAGTGAGAGAGATGAGAAGAGAATATCGATTTTTGACCAAAAAATTATTGGAAAAAGACGTGAATTATAGATGGTTGATCCCAGAAGGATTAATGTTTATATGGCAAGAACAGAGACACAGAATCGACTCAATTGAGAAAGCAGAAATATTCCACAATGAATTTTTTGGAAGAAGAGAAATAGAGACAGAAAAAGAGACCATTTCAATTGAGCCTCAAGAAGACCAGATGAGACCAGGGAAAGAAGAAGGTGCGGTAGGTGGACAAATGGAGACCAAAGAACAACGTGAAGTAAGATCCACAAGAACTGTTAGACCTAAATATAAAACATAACCATGGAGGAAAAAAAATTGATTTCTATGAATATAAATGGATTGAACTCAGCTATTAAAAGAAGAAAAATCTTTCATAAATTAGAAAAGTTAAAATTTGATATAATTTGCCTACAAGAAGTACATATTAAAAAACAACATCAATGATTATTGGTAAGACCAAAACTGGGGAAAATTTTTACTTCCTTGACTAACTGTAAGAAAAGAGGAGTGGTCCTGTACATTAAAGAAACTATTGCAGCAAAATTGGTTTATACTGATGAAGATGGAAGAGTAATAATGGTTGAAATAGTGGATAACAATATAAAAATACTACTTGTTGCAATTTATGCTCCGAACGATAAACAAGAAGAATTTTATAAAAAGTTACATATGAAATCAATTGGACTGGACCATGTCAATATAATTATGATGGGAGATTTTAATGGAATTGTAGATAATAAATTGGACTATACAGCGACAGCATTAAAACAAAATAGAAAGACTCTCCCTAAATCCTTCTTTAAAATGGTAGATGAATTAAATTTAAAAGATATATGGAGAGAAAGAAATGGTAAAACGCAGCAATATACTTTTTATTCAAATAGACATTTATCATGGTCCAGAATAGATATGATTTGGACCTCATCAGAACTAATATCTAACATTCAAGAAATAAATATAGAAACGGGTATATGGGCAGACCATAACCCTATGACAATTAAATGGAAAGGACAAAGAAGAAGATCTAGATGGACATTAAACAACGCTATCTTAAAGGAAAAAGACTTTACACAATGGATGGGCAAAGAATTGGCCTTCTTTTTCATTGGAAATAAAAAAGAAGATACTTCAATGCAGAATGTTTGGGATACAATGAAGGCATATGCGAGAGGATTAATAATGGATTATACAAAGAAAAAGAATATTAGGAAGAGGCAAACTATTAAAGCTTTAGAAGATGATTATAAAAAACTGGAAAAAGAATTGCAGAATATGCCACAGAAAAAAGATATTAAATTCAAAATGGATATAATTAAACATAAGATGGGTCAGGCGGAGAAAGAAGAATTGGCACAAAAAATTAGAAGTGCTAAACAGAACTATTTTGAAGCCGAATTGGGAGTTGTATTACCAAGCTACAAATTTAATGTGGGTTAAAGATTGGATAACATTAAGAAAGACTAGATTGTTGACACTAGAGGGGCATGATTTATTACTGGGATGGCATGTGGTATAAGAGAACTAAATCGCAGGGCTATTTTAGAAGGCATTATATAAGGGAGTCTTTATGGTTGAATTGGGAGAAAATCAAGAGAAAATGTTATTTGAAAATCCCAGTCTGGTTATCAACTATTGAAGCTTTTTCTTATCCTATAATATATGAGAAGGAACAAACAGTTAGATATGGGGAAATATTGGATGAAAAGAGTGAACTTAAAACAATGCAAAAACTAGAAGAACAAGGCATAAAGATGAATTGGTTTTCATATGCGCAAATACATTCAAGGTATCTTATAGATTCTAAAGCGGAGGGATTTTATGATAAACTGACTGATCTAGACAGGATCTTGACAGGTACTGATGAAAAAATGATTTAAAAATTATACAATTATTTGTTGGAAATTTTATTAGAGGAGGAACAAGTTAAAGAAACGATGATTGTTTGGGGGAAGAATTTTGGATATGGGATCGATTTAGAGAAATGGGAAAAATTGTGGTCTCAAAATTATAAAATGACAATGTCAACAGCTTATAAAGAAAACTTGTATAAGATGTTTTACAGGTGGCATTTTCCCCCGACAAGAATTGCAAGAATGTTTAAGAACAAATCTGAAAAATGTTGGAAATGTCATCAGATACCTGGCTCATACTACCATATGTGGTGGACTTGTGAGGACGCTAGAAAATATTGGACTAAAATTCGCATATAGTTGGAAAAAATGACAAAGACACATATAGACTTGAAACCAGAGATTTTTTTATTGGGAATCTTACCTGATATATATAATAAAAATTTGAAGTATTTGATTGTAAATATATTAACAGCGGCTAGGATTGTATTTGCTAAGAACTGGAAGAGTGAGAAAACTCCATCAGAAGAAGAAATTATTAAGAAAATATTGGATTGTGCTGAAATGAGTAAATTGACATTTGAAATCAGAGAACAAGAAGATAAACAATTTTATGAAGTTTGGGATCTTTTTTATCAATGGTTAGATAATAAAACATAATGATAGAATATTCAGATTTAGCATAAAAAAAACTTTTTTTCTTGATATTATCTTTATAAAACATTATTAAGGTAGATTTGGTATGTCTTATGATTTATTGCAAAATAAATTAAGTAAACTATAGTTATCTCATTAAAATATGAATTAACAAAATTATAAATGATTTTTTTTAGTGATGATATTAGGTTATACAATTATTGATTGATAATATGAGCTATTATGTAATATAATTATACTAGTGACTAGGAAATGGATGCACAAAAAAAAGTGGTAAACCAATCGATGCACTGTACGTAAATTCATGAAGAAGGATATTTTTATGTTTTTTGTGGTATGTTTATGTTTATCTTGTTATGTATGCTTATGTTTATCTTGTTATTAAAAAAAAATTATATAAAAAAAGAAATGCTAGATTGTTGACCTTAGAAGGACATGATTTGTTGTTGGGGTGGCATGCTTTTTTATGGTATAAAGGAACTAAAACACAGGGGTATTTTAGAAGACATATACAGGAGTCTCTGTGGTTAAACTGGGAGAAGATTAAAAGACAATGTTATTTGAAAATTCCAGTCTGGTTATCGACTATTGAAGCATTTTCGTATCCTATAATATACAAAAAGGAACAAACAGGTGAAATATTGAATGAAAAGGGTGAACTTAAATCTATGCAAAAACTAGAGGAACAAAATATAAAGATGAATTGGTTTTCATATGCGCAAATACATTCAAGGTATGATAAAGATTCTAAAACAGAAGGTTTCTATGATAAACTGACTGACTTAGATAAGATTTTGACAGGTACTGATGAAAAGGTGATTTAAAAATTGTATGGATATTTATTAGAAATTAAACTAGAAGAAGAACAAGTTAAAGAAACTATGATTGTTTGGGGGAAGAATTTTGGATATGGGTTCGATTTAGAGAAATGGCAAAAATTGTGGTCTCAAAATTATAAAATGACAATGTCAACAGCATATAAAGAAAATTTGTATAAGATGTTTTACAGGTGGCATTTTCCCCGACAAGAATAGCAAGAATGTTCAAGAATAAATCCGAAAAATGTTGGAAATGTCATCAGACACCTGGCTCATATTACCATATGTGATGGACTTGTGCGGATGCTAAAAAATAATGGACTAAAATCCACATATGGTTGGAAAAAATGACAAAAAAACATATAGACTTGAAACCAGAGATATTTTTATTGGGAATTTTACCTGAAATATATAGTAAAGACTTGAAATACCTGATTGTAAATGTATTAACAGCGGCTAGGATTGTATTTGCTAAAAACTGGAAAATGAGAAAATACCTTCACAGGAGGAAATCATTAAGAAAATATTGGAATGTGCTGAAATGAGTAGATTGACATTTGAAATTAGAGAACAAGAGGATAAACAATTTTATAAAATTTGGGATATTTTCTATCAATGGTTAGACAATAAAATACAGTAATGAAATATGTAGACTTTTAGAAAATAATATATATATAAAGATGGACTTCTTTCTTACTATATCTACAAAATGATTTTAGGATAGATTTGGGGTGATAATATGAACTGTTATAAAATAAACTAAGTAAATTATGATTATCTTGTAAAACATGAATGAATAAATGTATAGTCAAATGATTGATTAATAATGATACTAAGGTATTTAATTTTTGATTGACAATATGAGATTATATGCAATGTAATTGTAATTGAAGACTACGAAATGGAAGCACAAAACAATTTGTAAACCAACCGGCACACTGTATGTACACCTATGAAAGATAGCTTGATGTTTTTATGTTTTGTTTGTTTATGTTTGTTTTTAAAAAAACAATAAAAAAAATTTAAAAAGAATATTTTCTTACTTATCTTACTTATAAAGTAGGTGTCAGCAACAAGTTATTTCTTTTTTTTTTAAGAACAAGCTTTATTGATTTTTGAAGACAAACAAAACATAACACATAAAAGTATAAAATCTCCTTTCTAAGAATTACTTATAAGTTTTAACAAGGCAAATAAAGCATGATTTTTTAAAACATAGTTCCACATTATCACATTTCCATTTACACATATATATCTTTTCCAAATTTCTCATTATTTCTCCCTTCACTTTTGTTCAATTATATTTCTTTCTATCAAAGTTTTAGTAATTCTCAATCAATCATAAGCACACAAAATACATAACCTAAAGCAAAAAATTAAAAAAAAGAAAACCTCCTTAGTTGTCATTTATATATGTCTTTTCCCAATTTCTCTCCCTTTGGTTTCATTCCTCCAAGGTTTTATTAGTTTACAATCAAACATAACTAATCAACACACAAAACATAAAACATAGAACTTCTTTTGAAAAGTGGCTTAGCCCCGGGTTACATCTTTTTTGACAGACCTAAATCAAATTCATGCTCACCTTAGATACCCTTCATATCTTATTAACCATTTTATATTTTCTATATAACTTCTCCCATCTTTTCACTCTCTTAATTATGTTTTATTTATTTCATCTTATTTCAAAATCATTATGCTTATATCTTTTGTCCGTTCTTTACCAATCATCTATTTATCTCTTCTCTTTAACAAAAAATTTCCCCTGTAATCACTTTTAAAGTATGACGCCTTCCCCTAAAGTAAAACTTAAAATAATACATAATTTCCATCCTGATTCTTCTTAGTACAATCTACATATTAAATCTTAAAATAAAAGAATAGTAAACTTATAGTATAGTTAAATGTATAATTTCCATTCTAATTCTAATTCTGATAAGTACATTGTTTTAGAATAAGAAAATAAAATACTAAGGTTATAATAACATTAAGACAATAACAAATTAAACTATATCTAAGCATTAATCATTTTACACATTCTCCTTAATATTTTATTAAATATTAACATCTATCATTATTAAACATTAATATTTTATTAAATATTCCAATAAACTATTTCAAATGCAAATACTACAATACTATCTTATGCACTCTTGCAGAATCTTCTTTAATTATGCACTATCCATTATCCTTCATCTCTAAAAAAAATTTTCTTTCTGAAATCTTGTTCTAGCCCGTGGCTTTTTTTCTCTTTTTCCCTCCCTTTCTTCTCCAATCTGGTCTTTTTGCCCCCCCCCC
>NW_020769346.1:5177576-5235320 GCF_900518735.1 Pseudonaja textilis | reverse complement strand
CCCCCCCCCCACTCCTAGCCTCCCCCTTTTTAACTTCCCCTCTCTGTTGTAATTCTCTTTTCAATTGCTTTCTAACATTGTACCTTCTTTTCACCCTATTTTTCTTTTTCTTGGTTGTTTTATTAAATCTTAAATTCTCATTTTTCCTTCCTCTCTTCCCATTTTCTTTCTTAATCGAACTTTTTAGTCCATTAAAGATGGCTTCTTCCTTTTCTTCTTATTCTTCTCCTTCTCCTTCCTCAAGTATTTGCCTGTACATAGAAACCGCCATTTCTAAAAAATGGAAGGCAGCTCCCAAGGAATCCTTGCCATTTTGCTGTCTTTCTTTTAATTTTTCATATTTTATTTTTAGTTCATCAACAGATGGTGCCATTATAGGTTTTTAAAAACAACCCAGATGCTTTCAATCTTAAAGTAATTTCCAAGTGTCAAAGTTATTAAATAGTCCAAACAAACAAAAATTATTTCCTCTTCTTCTCTTTACAGTTTTTCCTCCAGGGGCAAAATCCCAAATGTATTTTAAAAGCCGTATTACAATTAATTGATGGTCTTGTAATCTTCAAGGCATCTCCTCCAACAAAGTTTTTTAAAAAAAAATTTTTAGTCCTCTCCTTCCCACTTGTAACAAAGAGCTTATTTTTACCTTTAAAAAGCAGGTTTTTCTGTGCTCCTTTGCTTTCTCCGTAAGGAAGGGGAGTGAGCTTTCCTTCAGCACTTTCGCCGATGTAACAGATTCTTTTGGAAACAAATGTATCAGTCCAAAGTCAGGTTTCCAGGGTGTTTTAAAAGTAACTTAATGTCCCGGTTTAGCCAAGAAAACTTCTCCTTCTGGCTCTTCCTCCTGCGCAATCTTATCTGGTTGAAGATTTCTTTGTGGCTGCCATTACTGACAGCCGCTCCACCGCCTCAGGAAAAAGGAGTCTAGCCAGCTGGGGAAAGGGGGTGCGATATCCCCAGACCCCTGCCCGGATCTCCTTCAGGGCAGCGACAACCCCCAAATCCAGTTGGATCGAGGGTACCTCAGCGGCGAGCGCAGCAGGGACCCGCAGAGAAGCGGATTCCTGCTGCCGCCAAAGCCTTGCAACCGGAAGTCAGCAACAAGTTATTTCTTTAAATCCATAAATCGAAAGATATTTGAACCTCTATCAGCAGAGTAAACTGCCAGCCTATGGAGTGAAATTGGTTTCTCCAATGTGCATTGGTCAGGATCAAATTCAGCAGGATATGGGATTTTTGGCATAAGGTGGATACCAGGAGTTTGAGCCTAGTTGTGGAGAATCATCTGATATTTCAGGCAGCAATAAATTTTCATGCTTGTCGATGAAGTGTCAACAGATTTTTATACAGCCGCAGAAGTTTTGGAAACATCCCTAAATATGAGATTGGATAACAATTGTATCAAGATGAAAATAACTCAATAAGACACCACCCAGAGCCACTTGCTGATATGGCCAGTTATATAAATTGAAAATGAATGAATCATGTAGTACAAACTGGAAAAAAATACTATATTGCATCCCACTGCAATTTTATAGGTATTTTAAATAATGTCTACTTAATACAATTGCTTATTTAATTCAAGTAGTCCTTGAATTACAACAGCATTTGGAACCAGAAATTCCATCACTAAACAATGTAGCAGTTAAAATGTGACCACTTTGCTTGTCAACAGCAATCTTGAGAGTGACTGAACCCCGTTAGTAATTAGCCGAGGAGCCACTCTGATCCAAGTCATTCCTGGCTTGGCTCATCCAGCCCTGAGTTTTGTAGCAGACTGATGCTGTCTCTTCTTCAATTCCCCCCACCTATCTCTCCTCCATCATCTCTAATCTTTTGACTGCCTTGCACTCTTGCACTCCAAAAAATTACATTAGCTTTAGTAATGTATGTATACATGGATATTGATATATTAATAAGCTCTTTTGAATCATCTATACCCTGAACACCATTCTCTCTGGAAAGATTTATCTTCAGCTGTTGAACATAAATATATATGCTACTTTAATAAATCTAATTGGGTTGTTACTATAAGTCTTTCCTTCTTTTATTCAGATTAGAGACACACTCTCTCAATAGGCTCTTGGCCGATTAAGGAAATTTCTATTGCTACAAAGGGGAAAAACGCTGGACATCATGCAAATGTGATTCAAGTGAAAATAGTTGTTAGACAACATAAAATCTAAGTCTCACACTCTATGGTTGTGAACTTGTGGTGAAGTTTTAACAATGATGTATTGATATGATTAGAAACCAGTCCAACTTCATATTTTTTTCAGTACTGTAAGTGCATCATATGAAATGAATAATATTATAAAATAATGAATCCAGAATCTATATAGGCAGCAGCCAGCCAATTCACAAAAGCACTAATAATATGTCAAAAAAGATAGACTTGATGGGAAGCAGGAAATATTCCAAAGGCAATATAATGGATCATAACAGCTTTCTGTACTATGATGATAGTTTCATTTATTTAACAGCAAGCTGGTACATCGTTTCAAAGCAGTTAAAGCAGTTAATATGAAAACAGAAGAATCAAAGTACTTAAAAGAAAGTCTAAAATTATTGTCTATAAAATGCTTAAACTCAGCATTTTTTTCAATAACTTCAAGTTATTATTTCTTCAAAAATGGTAGTTTTTCTGTTGTTCACCCAATTTCTTTCTATTGATCACACTACAAATCAACATTCTACCGATTAGACATAAAGCAAATACTTCTTACTTTTGTTTTTTGTTCTTCTTTATTTCTAATTAGAACATATATACACTAAAAAAGATTCATGGAAGGGAGAAGACCTGAACTTTCATACCAAGCTGTTTTAAATGAGCAAAATGGAACAATCCCCTTTATGAAACCACCTGTAATAATAGATCTAAAGTTGAGATTTTCATAGCTGCATTAATTTGAAGAAACTGAGCAAGATGTCACAATGCTGAGAGCAAAAAATAAAAATGCAATAGATATAAGCCAGCAAGAGAAAATGATCCCAAATCATGAATAAGAATAGGGATGTTAAGGTAGTACAGGTAGTTCTCAACTTACAACCACAATTGAATCCAAAATTTCTGTTACTAAGCAGGATAGTTAAGTGAATTTTGGTCTGATTTATGACCTTTCTTGCCACAGTTGTTAAGTGAATCATTACAGTTATTAAGTTCCTAACATGGTTGTTAAATAAATCTGATTTCCCCATTGACTTTGTCAGAAAGTTACAAAAGGTGACCATATGATTTCCAGGACACTGCAACTGTCATAAATATGAGTCAGTTGCCAAGGATCAGAATTTTGATCACATGACCATGAAGATGCTGCAATGGTTGTAAATTTGAAAAATAGTCACATCATTTTTTTCAGTGCCGTTGTAACTTTGAACAGTCACTAAATGAACAGTGGTAAATTGAAGATTACCTGTAATATAAATCATGAAAAATACACATATACACACCCACTAACTGAAGTTCAATCAATGTACATAATTTCTTGTTATGTTGTTAACAAAGTAAATACCAATATTTTATTAAATAAAAATCAACTTATTCCAAAAATATATCAAGAATGTTTCAGGAAATTCAGTAAATTTTATTGCAACTATGAACAGCTTCAGCCTACATAAGAATTATGCCAACTAGAAACTTTGCCAATGAGCTATTGAATTGGTAAAGGAGGCTGCAAAAAATTGTAGTTGTGATAAACCCCCAACACAGTTTTGGGAAGAAAGGAATTATACAATTATAAGCATCGTTATTTATATTTATGAAATACTACTCATAGCTCATTACAACACAGAAGAAAGAGTTCATAGATAGACTTGTTGATGCAATGACAACTAAAAGCATTGCCTTCCAAATAAATAAATGTAAAAGTCATGAAACTTTAGCTTCAACAAACTTCTCAATTATTGCTGTCAGTACCAAAGAAAAGCCCTACACTGCAGTTACAATATGAAAAGAAAAAGGAATACAGGGTATCACTACAATAGTTTAACTGAGTATAAAGAACAACATCACCAATCAAATGGGCACTGAAAATAAATAACTGCTGCAGGATAGATATGAAGTCATGGGTATGTGAAAGGTTTTAATAATATGAGAACAAAAAATATTAGCAAGGATGCTTGTTATGTGGCTAAAAATCTGGAATATTTTCACCATTATAAGCTGCATTTCCATTGAGTAAAAATCTTTTGTACTGCTATTGCTACTGATATGTCTACTGAAGCTTCAGCCTATAAGGTTAAGGCTCCATTTTTTCTGTACCTGTTTTGGCTTTAAACATAACCCTTTTCACTTTTTAAAACAAAAACTTTAATTCATCTTAAATTAATAATAAAATTCACTCCTATTTTAAAGTTGCTGAATCCATATGAGAGATCATCCAAAAAGATCTTATTTGTTATACTGCTAACAGCACAAATAATGTGTGTGTGTGTGTGTGTGTGTGTGTGTGTGTGTGTGTATGTGTATATATATATATATATATATATATATATATATATATATATATATATGTAACTAGATCGCAAAATCATGAGAGATAAATTTTACAGACTGTGTCTGCCTTGTTTGTTAACCAACTGTAATTTCATTATCTTACTTAAATATATTCATTCCAGTAGAATTATATTATGATGTAATTGATTAATTTTAATGAGCATGTAAAGCAAGTAATAATTAAAATATAAAACATACTAGATGCATAAATAATTCCAATCAGCATCAGTATAGTATAGACTTGTGCAGGTCTTATCATATTTAACTGTGTTCATTCATGAGCAGGATTACAATGTAAAGTATACATTTCACACTATAAAAATTTAATTGAAATACTGTTTCTTTTGGCATGATGCTCATTTGAATGATTTACAGAACTACCATCCTATGCCCAGATCAATTACACAGATCAGGGGATGTCCTGGTTATCTGAACTGTGAGATATATTACAGAACACAGATCTTTTTAGGATTGATATAACAGTTTGTATGTTTAAGTATTTATCTATACATGTTTTTGTTTGTGAGCTGAGCAAGTTGGAGCAGTAGCTATTTCAGACAGGCCAAATAGAGAACTCTCATTTTAACTGTTTGGAAGTATATTCCTAGGCAAAGGTATATTATTTAACTGAATAATTCATATTATGTTCTTTGACAATTTTAAAAAGATCCATCAGGAAAGAAAAAAGACTTATTAAAAATCCAGCATTTATTGCTATAGCATGATGTGATTACTATCCAAAATACTATAACATTTTTTTTGCCAATGAAATTTGTTTCTTATTATTAGTGTTACCTTATCCAGTTAAACAAAACTTTAAGTACCATAAATGTGTCCTTTTGATTGGAGAAGCAACTCAGGTATGATATTTTTAAATTTTTCTTTCTACTTTCCCCTTTTTCCATGAAAAAAAGCTGTTTAGGAAGATCATGTGGATTTTGGAGGAACTAAATAAAGAATTAAGTACAAGAATTTCAATCTCTGTTTATTTGTGCTAGGAGAATAGTTTACTGAATCCAGAGGTGGTATTCAGCAGGTTCTGACCAGTTCTGGAGAACCGGTAGTGGAAATTTTGAGTAATTTGGAGAACAGGCAAATACCACCTCTGACTTGAGATTTTACAGTATCCTTCCCCTGCCACACCCACCAAGCCATGCCCACAGAACTGGTAGTAAAAAAATTGAATCCCACCACTGACTGAATCTCCAAAATTGGTAAGAATTGATAAGGAGAGGATGACTAAATATTTCCAGCTAGGCTAGCTGAACCATCAGTTCTTTCCTAAAATCCTGTTTCTGAAAAAAATGTGGTGGGGGGGGGGGAGGAATCTGTCATGTAAACATGAACTTGTGGGGTTAAGCACTTCCATTTGCCTTGTCCTCTCTATTTGTCCTTCTGAAAAGTCTCCTCTTGCTTTATCTAATGCTCTGTGGTCTAGAATGTGAACTGTTATAGAAAAATACATCCTTCTGATTCAGTATATGGCATATTTATAAAGGTTTCTTATAAGAAGTGTTGTACAATATGCTATTATAATGCTTCATTTTCCTTTGTCTTTGGTGATAGCAAGTTGTCTCTTACTATGGATAAAAATTATTTCAATCAAGAAATTTGTGACTCAAATATTGTGATTGGTATTGACTATGTTGTTGTTTTTTGTAAAAGATTTGTTTCAATTTTCCACATTTTTAAAGAAACATCTCTTTTTAGTGAACAGCATGACTCCAGGTTTTCACATCTCCATACAGACATAATTTGGTTTACACATTCATCTTTCACATTTAGTTCATATCAACCTCTACTTTACATATTTTCTATTATTTTTCACAAATATTTTCCTCAAACTTATTTATAAATTTTCCATTCATTTCTTAACCTATTCCTTTTAGCTTTAACTAATTCTCATATCGTCATATTCATTATACTTATACTTTTATCTGTCATAATTACAATTTCATCACATATTGTCATTTCATCATTTGAAGTAATTCCATCTTAATTCAAACATTTTAAAACAAAAATTTCCCCTACAAATACCAATTAAAGTGTGCCACTCCTATAGCTTATATAATCATCTAATGAGTTCCCTTTTAAATCTCATAATCATTTAACTTAATTATCCCCTTAAACAGTCGCCAAACAATCCCAAATCAATATCTTCCTACTTTTTTCTTTCTTTTTCCCCAAAGTTCAATATTCCACTTTCACTTCCCAGGGGCTCTCAGTTATTGTAGCAAGATTTCACTTATTTTGTATCTAATCCAGTCTTTAAGAAATCCAGGTTAAATAATTCCTTTAACCACCAGATGGCACTCTCTGTTATGTCCAAATTCCACCTTTTTTTCTCAGTTTTTTTCTATTTAGGGTTTCTAAATCAAAAATTCCAATAAATCCAAATATCAATTATTATGTTTTTATTTTCCCTTTGACACGTTCAAGTTCAGCTTTAAATTTGCCTAGTTAATGTCAAAATAATATTTTATTCAATTTAAACAAGTATCTTCTTCAGGCTTCTCTTTCAAAATCCAAAGCCATTTCAGCTGTGAAAAGTTTCTTTCCCTTTTCTCTCACTGTCTATGTTAGCTGCTTTGATTAATTCTCTTAAAAATTCTTTAGAAGGGTTGTTGGTTCTCACCTGATACAACCTTTCTCTTTAGGTGGAGATAACATTCAGGATTGGGTGATCAGTCTCTGCTTGCTGATTGGACTGAGTCTGTCAAATCTTTGAGGACACTCCCTCTGTTACTAGAGTCCTCCCAGAAATTGGCGAAGGATTGACATGTTCTCCTATAATAATAACATAAACCATTATATTTGGAATGGACCAGAAAAGGGTGGGACTGAATGCTATCTCCACCCAAAGAGAAAGGTTGTATCAGGTGAGAACCAATGACCCTTCTCCATTGTGGTGGAGATAGCATTCAGGATTGAGACATACCAAAGCTGGCTGTCCTATGGGTGGGCCTAGTGCAGTTCAAATCCCCTAGACAGGATGGACCTTTTGCAGATCTCTCCATCCAAAAGCTGCCTCAACAGAAGCAAAAGAGTCCAGCTTATAGTGTCTGATGAACGGAAAAGGTGAGGCCCAGGTAGCCGCTCTGCAAACCTCCTCCAGAGAGGCCTGAGTGGCCCACGCCTCCGACATGACTGCATTTCTCTTTGAGTGTGCTGTTATCCTTGGTGGAACTGCCAGTTTGGTAGGCCTTGGATATGCACAGTCTTATCCATATCCCCACAGTCATTGGAATAACCTTGCAACCCATAGTAGAGGGTTGAAAGGAAATAAAGAAGGATTCAGACCTTAACATAAATCTGCAAGGCTCTGTGAATGTCCAGAGTGTGCCATCTTCTTTCTAATACATGCACAGGATGTGGGCAAAAATCAGGTAAGATTAGTTCCTGGGCTCTGTGGAACCATGAGTTGACCTTTGGCATGAATGAAGGGTCTAGTTTTAACACTTCTCAATTGGTGTGGAACACACAAAGGTCCTTCCTGACAGATAAAGCTGCCAAATCTGAAATCCTCCTGGCAGAGGAAATTGATAACAGGAAGGTCACCTTGCAAGAGAACACTGCAAGGAAGTGGACCTCAGTAGTTCAAATGGGGCCTCAGTTCACAACTGCAGTACTTTAGAGAGATCCTATGTCAGAAATCAATGAACCACTGGAGGCCTCAAGTTTGTAGCATCCTTCAGAAACCTGTGGACTGTGGAATGTCTAGACAAGGATTCCACTCCCCCCAAGGACAGAACAGAGGACAAGGCTGCAACCTGCCTCCACAAGGTGTTAGGATAAAGCCCCTTATCTAGGCCCTCTTGGAGGAAGTCCAGCACCTGTGCAATTGAGGCCCCAGTGGGGACAATGTCAGACCTAGAACACCATTTGCTGAAAGCCTTCCAAGTTGCATCTTAGATGCCGTTGGTGGAGGGTCTCCTGGGGGCCTGGATAGTTCTTATTATGCTGGAAGAATAATTGTTCCAGATCAGAGATCCCCGCTCAATCTCCAGGTGGCCAACTGAAGCCACTGGGGCTCTGGGTGCAATACTGGCCCCTTGCTGAGCAACACTCTGTCCTTCAGTATCCTCCAAGGTCTGGAGATATAAAGGATTACTAAGTCCACAAACCATGGCCTTCCGGACCAATGAGGGGCTACAAGGATAAGTTCTGCTCTTTTTGCCAACAGTTTCTGGATCACCCTCAGGATCGGGGTAGAGGAAGAAAGGCATAAAGGAGCTCCCTTGGCCAAGGGCTGCGTAAAGCATTTGTTCCCTTCACCCCCAGAACCGCAAACCTGGAGAAGAATCTTGGGAATTGCATGGGAAGTGAAGAGATCCACAACTGGTACTCTGAAGCACTCTGACAGTTCCTGAAACAAATTGGGGTGCAAATGCCACTCTGCATGGTCAATGATGGCTCCGCTAAGCCAATCAGCCTCAACATTGGCCACACCTGCAATGTGCTCAGTTCTGAGTGATATCGGTGTCTCTCTGCCCATGAGCAGAGTTTTCTGTCTCTAGCATCAGTGGCCATTAATGTGTCCCACCTTCGTGGTTAATGTGTGCCTTAGTTGACACATTGTCAGTCAAAACCAGGATGTCCTTACCTGAGACAGCATCCTCTAAGTGTCTCAGGGCCAGATGGACCACCCTAAGCTCTAGCCAATTAATATTTTGGCCCAAATCTACCTGGGACCATTGTCCCTGGATCACCCTGGACTGAATATGGGCACTCCAGCCATAGACGCTGGCATCTGTGGTCAGTACTAACCTGTCAGTTTCCTTGAATAAGAAACCCAGGGAAAGGGCCTCAGATGACCACCATTGTAAGGATCTAAAGACCTGCAGAGTTAATCTGTCCTGTAGAAGAGAATAACTCCTTGATAAGGGAAAAGAAACCATTGGGGTGCCCTGGCATGCAATCTAGCACAGGGTACAATATTAATGCATGATATCATTTTCCCCAGTAGCTTGGAAAGTGTAGCAAGGGACACCTTATGTTTATATTTTACTTGCCCAATTAACTCCCTGATACTCTCCTGACATTCCTGGGATAAGGACACCTTGCAGAAAATGTATCCATTACAGCTCCCAGATGGAGTAGAAAATTAGTGGGCGTGAAATGACTTTTGGCCTCATTGACAGAGAAGCCATGCTCTTGGAGCACCTGAATGGTGATTTCCAAATCCTCTGTTGCTTGAGATGGGGAGCATGACTGGACCAGTATGTCATCCAGGTAACACTGGATTCTTACTGGGATGACCCTGAGATGGGCTTCCAGGGCTGCCAAGAGCTTTGTGAATGTTCTGAGGGCAGAGGAAAACCCAAAGGGCAAGGAATTGTCTATGGGCCACAAGAATAGGGACATGAAGGTAGGCCACTGTTAAATCTATGGAGGTCAGGAAATCCCCCTCCTTAATCCCCTCTAGAATCGACTGGAGGGAATGCACTTTAAACTGCCTATATTTCACCTGGCAGTTAAGACACTTCAAGTCCAAAATTTCCCTCCATCCCCCCAGAGGCTTTAGGGAATACAAACAAGATGGAATAAAATCCCATGCCCTGTTGGTCCTCGGGCACCGTCTGAATTGCCTGGTTTTCCAATAGGTGCTTAATAGCTGTTTCCATAAGGACCTCTCTCTCCCTGTTCTTGGAAACAGGATAGTGAATAAAAAAACCTCGAGGGTGTAGAGAGGAACTCAATGGAAAGACCCAAGTTGACAGTCTCCAGTACCCAAGCATCTGTGGTTACCTCCTCCCAACACCTGCCGAATAATGCCAGACGTCCCCCTAATTTATCTGGGGCATCAGAAGGGGTGACCCCCAGCCCCTCAAAAGGACTGCTTATTGTCATAAGGGTGATTTCTACCTGTCCTGTCCTGGGGTTGATCCTGCCTGGGGACGAAAGGCCTCTGGGGCCTAGAAAAACCCCCTGCTGCTTCAGGAGTCCTATAAAAGGAACGTCTGAGATAGGGAGTTGATCTTAAATCATACCTTCTAGACCTGAATGGCAAGACCTTCCCTTTGTCCTTGGACTCCACCAGTACTTTGCCCAGAGTCTCTCCAAATAATTTATCCCCTTTAAAGAGAGCAGTGGCCAACTTTCACTTATGTCTCATATCAGCTTGCCAGTGTCTTAGTCAGAGCAGGTGGGGAGAGGTCACAGTCCCCCCTAGTGCCCTAGATGCAAATCTGGCCACACTGAGGCTGGCATCAGCTGAAAATTCCACTGCTGCTAATACTTGTTCATATGTTAGTGTGATCTCACATTGTCCAGTGGAATTCTCTCTTGCAGCTCCTGGTGCCAGATAAGAGAGGCCCTGTTGAAAAGGGATGCAGCCTTGGAGGCCCTCACTGCCCATGCTGCTGACAGGTGCGTTCTCTGCAACGTCTGTTCAGCCCTCTTGTCCTCTGCTTTCAATGAGTCCTCAGGCTGCCTTGGGATGTTGGTGTTGGCTTGCAGGGCTGCAACTGCAGGCACTTCCAGGGCCTTGGAGAGGTCACCTCCCACATTGACCAGCTTCTTGTCCAGGGAGGAAGGGCTTGGACCCAACCCAAGGGATGATCGTGGTGAACATCCTTGGTGCAGGGATGACATCTGCTGTTACTGGGGGTTTTTTGGGGGAAAATAGTGGGTCATTGGGGTTTTCAGAAGGCTCCTGTGGTTCAGGAACCCAGCCTGCCCTGTGGCTTTTTTAGCCTTGAAGAGGAGTGACCTGAAGATGGCTGGTTGGAACATAGAGATTTGTTCATACTCATTGAGGCCTTCATCATCAGAGTAATCTCTGTCCAGTATTTGCCCACTGTCAGATGGGATGGAGTGGGAGCTTTCAGTAGGGGCATAGAACCCTGATTCTGAATGTAGGGAGAGATCATCCTTATGATGAGACCTGTGTCTCCTACTATGCCTGGATGAAGGGGCTGGAGCCTCTGAAGGCGAACACCTAGTCTGTTTTAAAACAGCTGACACCCCTTGCCTTATTGCCTCATTTAAAAGAGCCTGCATTCCTTAAGTTGGAATTCAGGCTCTTGCCTCCTGACTGGTCTAATGCCAGCTGATATGGGAGTAAATGTGGCTTCTGGAGCCATTCCGGGTCTCTGACCTATAACTGTCAGTTCCTCTGTTGCTGAGCAGACTGAGAAAAAAAATTATAATCTCTGAAGCCTCAATAGACTCCTGTTGCTCTTCAGATCCCCCTGTGGCCGTTTCTGTTACTGCATTCCTGTCAGTTTGCAGTTGCCTAACTCCTCTTAACAACAGTTGCTCCTCATTTAGGCGGGAAACTATACTGGGCGCCTTTTGTTCTGAAGTTTGGGCCACTCTTTTTCCTCAAGCCCACACTTGTCAAGAGCCTTGTCTCTATGGTGCTGATCCCACTCAGCTGCCTTGGAGCTCTTTTGAGCCCCTGACCTTGTCCTTTGGCTTGGGCTATAACAGGAAGACATCTGATCTGGGGCTGCTGGGCTTAGAGAGCATGATGGCCTGAGAGCCATCTCCTCAACTCTCCTAACAGCATGGCTAGCATTCTGCAATTGCACCATTTTTAATTCTGATGCTGTTATTCTGGAGTTTCCACAAGTTATCCTGCAGCCTTCCTATCACTGTGTTATTTAAAGGTTACTCTCCTTACCTGACCTGTCAATGTGTGAGGAGATTTCTGCCTTCGCTGCAGTCTTCTGCCCCTTCAATGCTGCCACAGTAAAACAGGTGTCTGCACGGCCGTATTTAAGCCATTGAGAGCCTTGCCAGGCCAAAGTGTGGGAATGCAGTGTGGATGGTGTTTCTACACAACTCCCATGAAAAAACAATGTAGATCGGCCCTTAGCTGATCCGTTCTCCATTGAAATAGTATTCAGGATTGGTGATTTTTTCTTTTTTTTTCTTTTCTTTTTTTTTCTTGTTTGTCAAATTAAATTACTTCAAATTTTGGTTCTTTAGGAGAAGAATTTAACACACTGTCCAGCTAGCTGACTGAGTCAATTTCTGGGAGGACCCTAGCAACAGAGGGTGTGTCCTCAAAGATTTGACAGACTCAGTCCAATCAGCAAGCGGAGACTGATCACCCAATCCTGAATGCTCTCTCCCCCCACAACAGAGAATTTAATTTCGGGGTACCTTGTATTCAATTATTCAATTATATCAGATTAGCCGAGATGTTCAAGCAGTCCTCTTCTTCATTGCTACTGCACGATCCTATCCCAGCTAGCTCTTCCTCTTCAGGGTGGCCATTTTAGACCACCACTACAGCCGCCTTGCCAAGCCAAGGAGGGGAGATGTGGCTCCCCTCCACCCAGCTGGCAGCTTCCCCTTTCTTCATCAACCCTACAGGGTGGCTCCAAACCCAAATCAGGATGATCAGGGCCCTCCGACGGGAAAGCTCAGACCGAAGCTGCAGACGATCACGGTCTTCAGTCCGTCAATGAGGATGACATCACTGGAACTCCCCATCTATGTTGTTGTAGTTAAATGAACTACTATACGACTAATAACATAGCTCAGTATACTTCAGACATATAATATTAGTGTTTTCATTTAATCACACATTTAATCAGTACATATTATATATTGAAAATGTGTCTGTTTTGTTTTTCTTTCTAGAGAAATCAAGAAAGGCATGTTGAAAGCAGCTTCCTTTATTGTTCTGCATCAATAAACAGAAATATTGCCAACTAAAGAAAATTATTTGGCTATAAAACATATATTCTGGGAGCTATTATGGAGTTCATAATAGCATCCATAAAACTATCTAAACTGCACTGTCTTTTGTTCCTCTGGAAAGCACTCCTTTCCTCCTAGGAATTTGGACAACATTCCATCACAATGCCATTCAAAAATAATTCATTATGACTTCTTAGTTTGGCCCTGAGTAGAATAGCATAATTTTTTTATAATTGGGCTGATATCATTTTTGCAGACTCAGATGGTTTCAGAAAGTTAATTTGCTTTCAATTAACTGATTAATCAGCTATAAGAAATTGATAATATCTTGACTAAATACATTGATAAATATTAACATTACATTACATTTAATTTACATTAAACTTGGTTAGTGTGAATGTTGTAAATGATAGCAACACTTTGAGTCTTTGAACACTTCAATTTGACCAAAATATAGTGTGAACCATGTTAACTGGCAGATACTTAGGAGACCATGTAGTGTCTGTCCTATATAATTTTCCAACTCTTTCCTAGTTTTCTTCTATGGACAATTCAAAGGGAACACACTTAATTTTATTTATTTGTATCCAACCTGTATTATTTTTGCCAATAACTCAAGGCACTGAACATATTGAACATACTTTCCTCCTATTGTCCCCACAACAACAAGCCTGTAAGTTGAGTTTGGCTGGGACAGAATAACTGGCCCAAGTTCATCCAGCCAGCTTTCAGAGATAAGGCAAAACTGGAATTCATGGTCTCCCACTTTCTAGCTTGTGACTTAACCATTAGACCAAACTGGCTCTCTTACCTTACCTCTTAATTACCTAAGGTTTGAATTACTCGGTCTTTCCATCTATAATCTATTCTGACAGCTGCTGATGTTTCTGCAACTCACACAGCCCAACTTCATTCCTGAGGCCAGATTGTGATGCTTTCTCTAATTCTCCAAATTTGACCAGACAATCTTAATTGCTAGACTTTTACAGAGCAAAACCAGCATTTTTGGGCTGCATCATGGAAGAGTGGTATCTATCCTCAGATTCGCAATGTGAATACAGGTTAGAACTGATCATGATGCTAAAGTAGAAACATACATAAACTTCAGGGTCCAATTATTAGTGTAATAAATACCCACTTAAAACTTCTATCAAAAAGTAGAATCATGAATGACGTGTAAATCTTTGGGGAGGATCCTTGAAGGATTGTGTAGATGGATTATTATTTAAATTAAACAATATAATTTGAAGAACAAATTATATAATAGTAATAAGTAAACCAAATTATCTGTTTAATAGCTCTGTAAAAGGTCTAGCAAGTTAAGATTGTCAGATCAAATTTGGAGAATTAGGGAAAACTGGACATAATAATAGTATACAATATTTGTAATTATTGCAATTAAATAATTGGTCATGATAAGCAAGAAGCAAAGAAATATTCTTCAAACTTATTTATAAACCTAACCACTCCTGATTCCCTGCATTCTACTGTCCTCCAATGGATGCATGTGATAATACAGCATTGGACTATGAATCCAATGATTTTGTATGCTTCGTGCTTTTAAAAGTGCTACATCCTAAATTATTCAATTTTTTATCATAAAGAAGTCTGTTAAATGACACTAATTCCTTTCTGGACTTCTAATTTCCTTCATCTGAGCAAACTGCCAACTTGAAATACATTTTATTTTTCTAAGAAGAGACATTAATGTAGCGATAGAGTAGAGTAAAGTAGAATAAGAACAGAATAGAATAGAATTCTTTATTGGCTCAGTGTGATTGTATATACAAGGAATTTGTCTAGGAAAGTCAACAAAGAGAATTCCAAAATAATTTAGCATAATTAACCAGCTACTTATTACCATTTAGATGTTCCTAGGCAGGCTCTCTTTATTCGTCTCTATCTTCTAGCATTCATTTCATAAAATGTGCAGAATAAGTGAAAGGCTCCTCTCTTTAGAGAGCCTATTGCTTTGCCAAATCAGAATTATGATTTTTGTCTAGTCAGCAAATTGCAATTTTTAAATTATTAAAAGTTCAATTCCCTAATGATTTTTGCTGGAATTATAAAGTTACAGTCAGGTTTTTACTGGTTGTGTTTTTGTTTAAATGAGAGTGCATATGAAAGCCTTTTTTAAGGAAAGTGAGAAACAAGGTTGAATTCCATTTTTCAGGCATCTCAGCATCAGATCAATGTTACTGAGGTACTGGAGTTGGTACTGGTGTCATACTATCATTAGGAAGCTAGAAGGAAAGCATTTTAGCCAAAATAAAGAACTAGGAAAAAAAGAGCTGATGAAGGCTGACAATATCTAATAATTAGAGGCACCTATTACTAAAGTGGTAAGGAAGAATGTTAGTGATCCTGTTTGAATTTAGTATTATGCATGTTTACATGATACCGAAGGCTCCTATTCAAGATAGATTGCTTTTTCAGTTCAAACTGTTACATGTGTCAGAAAAAAATTAATTCCTCCCAATCTCACCTATCACTAATTGTCCAACTACTACAAACAATGCCCCCAAATGAGAGATATTCTTCTCCTTTCAATACTAAATTTTATTTTGGGTGCATTGCATAAGTTCTGTAGCAGAGATGTCAAACTCGCAGCCCAAGGACTAGATGCATCACACGCTGGCCACAGCCACCCCTGCTTTAGCAAAGGGGAGGAAAGTTGTGATACATCATGTGACAACATGATGACATGATGACAAGAGTTAGCTTGATCCCTTCTTTCCATGGCAGCCCTTCAAATAATGGAACCACTGTTATTATGTCTCCCTTGGTCCTTTTCTTTACTAGACTAGCCATGCCCAGTTCCTGTTCTTCATATGTTTTAGTCTTGAGTTCTCTAATCATCCCGGTTGCTCTTCTCTGCACTTTTTCTAGAGTCTCAACTTTTTTTTTATAGTGCGGTAACCAAAACTGTATGCAGTATTCTAGGCTTTATAGAGTGCTATTAGTACATCACTTGATCTTGATTGTATCCCTCTGTTAGTGCTACTTAGGATTGCATTGGCTTTTTTTGCTGCCGCTGCACACTTCTGGCTCAAATTTAACTGGTTGTCCACTAAGACTCCAAATTGTCAGCCTCAAGATCTCTTCGGGTACCCCAACTACTATCCTTTATTTCTCCCTTAGTATCTCTACTGCTAGGCTTACTTCTTTCGGCTGTCATTAGCAACGGGGGGAGGGGTAATTGTGGGGGGGAAGAGAGCTGGAGGTGTTTTGCATTCTTTTACTGTGGGCAGAAGAAGGGGGGGGATTTTCTTTCCAACTTTCCATTTCCTTGCTAGCCTCTATCCTTTTAGCGCAGCTGCGAAGTCTTATCAAAATATGTCAAGGTCAACGGACAGAGGCCTCATCACCACCTGAAGATGCTCACATGATCATATTCAGAACTTTTAATTGGCAGAGACTTCTGGACTTTGGGGGGTGGGAACAATTCCATTTCTTTGTATGTGTGATCTGCGCGCCAAATTCTCACTTTCGGAATTCCATTTGTAGCTTCCTTTTCATCTTCCAGTAAAAGAAGAACTTTGCTCTGAACCATGGAGTCTGAGTATTTCTTTCTTGGATTTTGAAAGGAGCACACATTGACATTATTCCGAAAGTCCCATCAGCCCACCCGGAGAAAACACCAATTTTTCTTACGAGGGGGTTTTCACATCATGTCATCTCCAGCCGGCGAGGAGGATGAGCAGGGAGCTGTGGGGGGGGCAGCCAATGCTGTTACCAGAGATGCCAGCCGCCGATTTGTTAGCTGACCTTACACTGGAAGAAACTCCAGCCGAGATGCCCAGATGGTCGTTAGGAGTTGGATGGAGAGATCCGGAAGACCCCCCTCCTCCTGGAATCACTGTAAGTCAAAGAGGTGCGAGGGAACGGCTGTGGCAGGAGGGGGAGGAGATGGAATACAGGCTGGATCAAGCCGGGAAAAGCTTTAAGGATGCTTCTGAGAAACCCGGTAGGGCTCCAACATATGAGGGGGAAGAGAGAGCGAGTTCAGCCTGGGGTAGTCGAGCTGCCACCACCCCCCTGGCCCATCCCACGCCAGCGCAACCACCAGCCCCCGTCTGGGGAGCCCCAGCAGCGGGGGTAATGCCTAGAAGACGCCACCTGCCCTCCTTAGATGTGAAGTTTGGAGGAAATCCCAAGGATTTGGGGTTTTTCCTGGTGCAGGTTTGGAAGCTATATGGCAGAATATGAAAGGGAGTTCACCTCTGAAGCAGCCAAAGTAAGATGTGTTACCAGGACCCTGGAGGGGATGGCAGCTGACTGGGTGGTGACTCTGTATAATGATAACTCCCCCCAACTGCGAAGCCTTGATGTTTTTATGACTGCCTTGAGGAGGAGGTTTGAAGACCCTCTGGCAGAGAGAAGGGCCAGGATCAGGATGAAAACCATAACTCAAGGGGGAAGATCAGTTGCTGACTACACCCAAGAGTTCAGACAGCTGGCATATCGCATTCGAGGCTGGTCCCAGGAAGCTCTAATAGAAGCCTACAAAGATGGCCTAAATGAAGAGGTATACCACATGTGCATCTCCAGAAGGGATCCACATGACTTGCAGTTGTGGTACCTGTTAGCGGAAGAGGTGGAAATAGATCTAGCCCGAAGCAGACGCAGAGGAGGCCCCGCATGGAGCACCCTGCTCCCTCCCCGGCTCCGAGAGATCCCTAAGCCCCGGAAGGGAGGGGTGATGACAAGGGCCAAATCCACTGCCTGTTTTCGTTGTGGGAAGGAAGGCCACCGAATTGCGGATTGTCGAGTCAAACCAGATCCAAAAAAGGGACGGGGCCCTGGCAGGAAGCCCGAATCCTCCCCAACCAGGCCTCGCGAAACCGGGCTAACGATAGGGGAGGTTGTAGAAGTCACTCCCCCAGCGGAAAAAGAGCTGGGACCCCCGACTCCTCCCGACGAGAGTGAGACCGACTCGGAAGATGACGTCCCGGTAAGTCCTAACCGGGGCCCCCTTACCATTCCAATTAAATTAAGGGTGCCCACCTCGGGTACCGAGGGGGAAATGCTGGCCTTATTGGACTCGGGGTGCACGAGGTGCCTAATTAGCATGAAAGTAGTTAAGGGCATGGGCATTGGACTGAGAAATTTGAAAACGCCCATATCCTTTTACCAATTGGATGGGTCTGAAGTGGGAGGTTGCCCTGCACGGTTCATAACGGAGCCCTTAGAGATGACCATGGGAACCCACAGCGAGACCTTGTGCTTTATTGTGGCTCCCAGGATGGAACAGTCCCTAATCTTGGGATTGCCCTGGCTTCGGAAATGGAATCCCCAAGTGAACTGGAGAAAGGGGTGGATACGGATTCGTACTGACCAACCTCCAGGAAGGGAGGAGCAACCCCCCCTGGAACCGGGGGAGAACCCCCATCCGAAGCCCCAAACCCCTGCTGAGACAGCTTCCACAGGGGCCGAGCGCATAGAAGGGGAGGAGAAAATCCCAAAAGAGTACTGGGACCTAAGAGAGGTTTTTAGCGAAGAGGCCTCCAATGAGCTCCCTCCCCATCGGTCAACTGATTGCAGCATTGAATTTCTACCGGGGGTGACACTACCGAAACCAAAGATGTATTCGATGACCCCAAAGGAGTTAGAGGAATTGAGATCGTTTATCGACAAGAACTTGAAACGAGGGTTCATCCAACCTGCCAGACCTCGAGTGGCGGCCCCTGTGATGTTCCGCGAGAAGAAAGATGGCTCCAAGTGCTTGGTGGTGGACTACCGAAATTTGAACGCGGTATCCGTGGAAAATGTGTACCCCCTCCCTCTAATGAAGGACATGTTAGCTCACCTGGCCAAGGGGAAGATCTTCACGAAACTGGACTTGAGGGAGGCCTATTACCGAATCCGAATTAAAGAGGGAGACGAGTGGAAAACTGCATTCAACTGCCCAATAGGTTGCTTCCAATTCAATGTTCTCCCGTTTGGCCTACAGGGGGCACCAGCTGTCTTCATGCAATTGATCAACCAAGTGCTCCACGAACATTTATACAAGGGGGTTTTGGTCTACCTGGACGATATCCTTATCTACTCGGAGACCAGAGACCAACATGTGAAACTGGTATGGTCCGTGCTGCACAAACTGTGCGCTGCCAAATTGTACGCCAAATTGTCCAAATGTGAGTTCCATCAAGAAAAGATTGACTACCTGGGATATCGTATCTCACCCGAGGGTCTTGAGATGGACCCGGAGAAGGTACGAGCCGTATTGGAGTGGGCCCCACCAAGAACCCGAAAACAACTTCAAAGTTTCCTTGGATTTGCCAACTTTTACCGGCAATTCATCCCATGCTTTGCTAAAATAGCCATGCCTATCACCAACCTCCTAAAAACAAAGGGAGAAGCGAAGCCAAAGCCCAGCCAGCCGTTGAATTGGTCTATGGAGTGCCAAGCCGCTTTTGAGAAGCTAAAAAGACTATTTGCTGCCGAGCCAGTGCTAAAGCATCCGGACATGGATGTCCCCTTCGTGATCCAAGCTGATGCAAGTGATGTAGCGGTAGGAGCGGTCTTACTTCAGTTAAACAAGAAGGGGACACTACAACCGTGTGCCTACACCTCCCGTAAATTAACTGACACTGAACGTAGATGGGCTGTCTGGGAGAAAGAAGCTTTTGCAGTCTGCTGGGCTCTAATGACCTGGAGGCATTTTCTGGAAGGCGCGAGGCACCCATTTGAGGTTTGGACTGATCATAAAAATCTGGAGGCCTTAAAAACGCCTCGGAGATTATCTCCTAAGCAAGTTAGGTGGGCCCAGTACTTCAAACGATTCAATTTCTCTCTGAAGTACATCCCAGGAGGAAAGAATTTTATGGCGGATGCTTTATCTAGGATGCCACAATACAACAGTGTTCGAAAAGAAGTGATAAGTCCGATTGTGCCCACCACACAGCTGGCAGCACCAGTGGTCACCAGAGCGCAAAAGAAGAAACAAGAGGCAGATCTGTCCAATGATTTGATCGAACGATTTAAAGAAGCTTTGAAAACAGATGAATGGTTCCAGGCAAATGCAAACAACTGCGCCGTTAGAGATGGGTTAGCCTGGATGGGAACGAAGCTGTATGTACCAAAAACATTGAGGAGCCAAGTATTACAACAAACTCATGATTCCAAGGCGGTGGGTCACTTTGGTTTCGTGAAGACCTTACACCTGGTGAAACGGCAGTTCTGGTGGCCCTCCTTGAAAAAAGACATTGAAACTTATGTAGCAAGCTGCCCAGTTTGCGCCTCAGCTAAGAGACCTCCCGGTAAGCCGCCAGGTCTGTTACAGAATGTGGCCAGGCCAACTGCCCCTTGGAAGGAAATCTCTATGGACTTTATAGTAGATTTACCTGAGAGTGCTGGGCACACGGTGATCTGGGTGGTGACCGACTTGTTTTCCAAACAGGCACATTTCATACCTTGCACCAAGATTCCCTCGGCGAAGTCGTTAGCCAAACTGTTCATTATACACGTCTACAGACTGCATGGTGTTCCGGAACGTATAATATCAGATCGAGGAGTTCAATTTACCTCGAACTTCTGGAGGGAATTTTTGAAGTTAATGGGCTCCACCCAAGGTTTAAGCTCTGCCCACCACCCCCAAACTAATGGGGCCTGCGAGAGAACTAACGGGGTGTTAGAGCAATATCTCCGGTGTTACATAATTCACAAGGCTATTAAAACCATTTTATTTCACCGTGTCTCTATCCATAGGGTTTTCAGGCAGCAATCTACTGTACAGCATTGTTACAATGTTACATTGTTACTTTTTATTAAGTATAATTATTATTAGCATTCTCTTTTGGTATTATTTTACCTTTGCTTTATTGTTCAGTGCAAGAATTTTAATTGATTATTGCAGTATATAAACATTGAAATAATAATAAAGTCTGACTAGTGGATGTGTACCAGGAGATAGCAGAATAGAGGGGAAAGAACAAAGATCTGCAAATTGAAATAGAACAATTGCAGCAAAAATAAGCCAAGATAATACTAGTAGTAATAGGCTCCTTGGGTGCAGACACAAAACAATTGGAGCACAACTTGGGTACTATCTGTATTGGCAAGTTCACCATCAGTCAATTGCAAAAGGTAGCTTTATTTGGAACAGCTTTCATCCTATGATGATACCTGTAATGCCATCAAACATCAACCTCCACCTATCCCAGGTCCTCAGGAAGGACCCAATAGGCAGACAAAAATGCCAAATCTAGTCTGAACTGGCTGGCTGTGCAATTGAAATAATAGGTGATAATAGATTAACATGAAAAAGGCAGCATTAAATAACTATTACTTTGCATTTGCTTTTTGCAGAAGATGGAGACAGCTTTTCTAACATGATTGAAAAAGAAAAAATGAAGTTCATAACTGATAAATCCACTTCGCTAGCACAAACAAATTCATATCTTTTTTTTTTTTGAACAAATTTTATTGATTTTCCAAAACAATAAACAGACAAACAAAACATAAAATATAATGACATAGGAATTTTTTTTTCTTAAAAAGCCAATACAACAACTTATTTAAAGACAGAATTATTCCAAGTTATCACATTTCCAAACAAGCACAATTTGATATATATATTTACCTTATCTGTTCATCTTCATCTTATCCCAAACTTCTCTTTATTACTTCTTTTCCTTCTATTTATTCAAATTATATCTCTTTAACTTTAGATTGTATACATTTTTTATATCCATCTGTCTTATACATTTTCATTATTCTCTTCCAATAAAAAAAAAACAAGACATAAAACATAAAAACATAAACATCTTTTCTGAAAGTTGCTTGATCCCAGGTTAAAACTCATCGTACAGACACCTCTTCAAAAGTCATGTTCCTTTTATATATCATTCCATATCTTATTACCGTTTTCCATTTTCTATATAGCTTCTTCCTTTTTTTAACTCTCTTAATTTTATTCTACTTATCTCAGTTCAAGTCATAATACTTAACATTCTTTGTCTGTTCTCAACTATCCATTCATTTTTTCTCTTTAAACAAAACCTCTCCTGTACACTAATTAGAGTATGACGCCTTTAACTCTTTCCCCTAACCTGATAATACTTAATATCACACATAACTTGTATTGGGATTCTGTTTAGCACATCCTAAAGTCACACAATATATTATATAAAGAGAAAAAGAAAAATTTTAATCGTACCTATTAATACTTATTTATATATTTATATCTTAAACATTTTATTCTATAAATGCCTATAATAACACAATCTTATGTACCTTACAGAATCCCTTTTTCAATTAAATTTACCCATTGTCTATAAATAGATTTTGTTTCTTCAAATCTTGCTTCCCATCATTGAGACTTCTCACTCCTTCCTTTCTCCCTTGCTTATTCTTTTCCTTATCCTGTTCACCCCTTTGTCTTTCCACCTCCCTTTTCTTCTTGTGCTTTCCCCCTTCCTGTTGTTTCCTAATCTTATATCCACCCTTCAACTCATTTTTATCTTTTTTGGTTGTTTTCTTAAGTTTTAAAATCCCTTTTTCCTTTTCCTCTTCCTCCTTCTTCTCCCCCAATAGGGTCACATGTTCATCAAAAATAGTTCCTTCTTTGTCCCAATTATCCTGCTGCGCAATCAATTCTCCATAGGAATGCACCGCCATTTCTAGAGATTGAAAAAGAATGTCCAAGGTATCTTTCCAGTCTTGTTCTTCCTTTTTATATTTTAGATATTCAGTTTTATATTCATCCAAAAGTGGTGCCATTATGAAGAGGAAAAATTTTTCCCAAAACAACCACCCGAGTGTTTTTAAACAAAGAAAAAAAAAAGTTTCCCAAAAGATGCAAAGTCACCAAACAATCCAAATAAACTATTTCATTTAGCACTTTTTCCCTTCTTCCATTTCTTTTTCTGGGGTTGCTATTAAATCACAAAATTCCAATTATAATATGTCTTTTGAAGTCTTATTAATGTTCAAACGGCTCTTTAAAATTCTAGGCAGTCTGCTCTTTATTTTCAACTTCAATTTTTTTTCCTCTCCCTTCCCACTCACAGCAGAAGAAAAAATTTTCTTTAAATATTTAGAAATCCATATCCCTTTGGCATTAGCACAGTCTTTAGCATTTAGCATACCTTCAATGCGGGTTTCCGATTTCTCTCAAAGCTGTTCCATTTGGAAGGAGAGTGAAAAGAAAAAAAGTTTTCCCTTTGATATCCATTCGCTGCTTACTCAGTCTGGGAACAATGTATCTTTAGTAGGTGTTAAATACCAGGATACTTTCACTATTCCTTTGTCCCGGTCAGCAAAATCAGTTTCATTTCTTCACAAACCCCTCCAGCACATTTCTTTCCCTGGCTGGGCTCTTCTAAATGGCGGCCATAAAAGACCGCCGTTCAGTTGCCGTCGGAGAGGGAGATTTAGCTGGCTAGGGAAGAACCCCCCAGTCTTCACCACCTTCTACAAAGGTGGCTTAGCCCCGAAGCCAAGTGGCTCGAGGCACTCAGGCATTGAACACACGCAGAAACCGTGCAGTGCCACGGATTCCTGCCTGCACTGAAGAACCACAAGCCGGAAGTCAAACAAATTCATATCTTTGAGGCCAAGTGAATTCTCTTTCACGGTGTTGAAGGAGGTGGCAAAAATAACCTGGAGAATATAATCTCTCAATACTCCTGGAGAAATTTAAAGGAGCCAGAAGATTGGAAAAAAAACATAATACCAATATTCAAGAAAAGTATGAGAGAATATTTAAGAAACTGAGATCAGTTAAATTAACATCTGTCTTGGGCAAGAAACTGCTTATCAAACTGCATATCTGAGAGCAGAAAAAGAACATTGCCACTATCGGGCACAAGCATAGGTTTGTCAAGAACAAATCACATCAAGCTAATATTTTCTCTGATTGGTTTAGAACTGCGGAGGAATGTTATACATTATAATATACATTGATCTAGGTAAGCATTTGATAACAACTTTATGGTATCGGTGTGGACAAGATGAATGAATGAACATTTTATTTTAGTCCAGGATCAGATTAAAACAATCAAATACAATTTGAGGATGCAATATAATGGCGTTAATTAAGTCACCTACTTCTTTTTTTTAAATAATATTTTTATTTTATTTAAAATACATACATTTAATTCATCTTTCATTCAACAGTGTGTCATCTGATTAGAAATGTCTTGTGCCATAACAATTAAATTTTACAACCATATTCATTATTTTAATATTAATTATCTATTCTTATAATGTTCTTATCATATTAGTATACAAGTTATTTCTATAACATTTCTCTTCTTTATATATTCAATTCTATTAACATATTTTCTGTATTACTATGGTCTAATAATTATTTCTAGCTTTCATATTTTTCTCTAACCATTGATAAAATAATCCCCATATGTGATATTATTCAGTTTGATCCTTCTTTTTAATTGCAAGTATTAATCTGTTTATTCCTGCACATTCTAGTATTTTCTTTATTACATCCTCTTCTGTTGGAATCTTTTCATTTTTCCTATTTTGTGCAAATAAAATTCTGGCTGCAGTTACTACATGGATAATTAAATATATCTTAACTCTATTGTAAGTTTCTGGTATGATCCCCAACAAAAATATTTCAGGTCTTAAATCTATGTGTTGTTGTATCATCTTTTCCAACCACGTATCTCTTTGCTTCTACGGATAGCCACCACATATGATAATATGTTTCTGGTGTGTGGTGACATTTCCAGCATTTTTCTGATTTATATTTAAACACCCTTGCCAACCTGGCCAGTGCAAAATGCCATCTATAAAACATCTGTCAATTTTTCTTCTGTTTCTATTAATATTTTATTATTAACTTATTTATTTAATATTTATTTATTATTCTGTCAATTCTTTATAGAACCCATCTTGTTTCAGATCTTTTTCATATCTCAATTGTATTTGTACATATGAATATCAAACCATATCAATCCCTTGTTCATTTAATTCTTGTTTAGTTTTGAGCTCATCCTTTGCATTCAAGATATCTTTATATCTAACAATATTTCCCATATTAATAACATTTGGGTGAATAAGTGCTTCCATTGTTGAAAGCCAAACTGGTACCTTCAAATAGTTCTGCTTTCTAATTTTTCCCATGTTGACAATAAAGCATTTCTTATATAATGTCTTTGAAAGTAGCCATGTATCTTATTTTTCCCATACCAAAAAAGGCATGCCAACCCAACTGTAAATCATGCCCCTCCAATGTCAATAGTCTTGTATTTCTCAATACAAGCAATTCTTTCATCCATGTTAACACTGCAGACTGGTAGTGCAACTCTCAATTAGGTAATCCAAACCCTCCTCTAGTTCTTGTATCTTGCAACATTTTAAAGCTAATTCTAGCCTTTTTTCCTTGTCAAAGAAAAAAAGAAAAAAGAGGAAGTCACCTATTTCTGTCATTGGGTTGTTAGGGTTTAGGCACAGAATTTAGCTATTGTATAAATGATTTCAAAATGCTTATGTTTCTAAAAAAATGTGAAAAGATTTTTAAAAAGCTATTCATTGGCCTGAATAGCTAAGCTGTCTAGCTTTTCAGGGTTAAATTAGCTGGAAGCATAATTCCTTGTAAAATCCACACCTCAGGAAGACATATTCCCAATATCCAATTTCATCAAACACTTAGGGCATCTTCTGTGTGAAAAGGATGTCTGATTGTATCTACTATCCATGACTGCAATGAGTAGGGCCTAGTGATATTTGAAATGAGATATCTTGTGTGAGTTGTAGTTTCCTTGTTTCATGGAAAGGTTGTTCTGGAGCTAACTGATTTGTAATTGGTTCAATAGCCAATTCAAAAATGATAAATCACACTGCAGACTCAAAGCTTTTTGTGTAGAAAACATGTATCAGGACATATTTTATCAAAAAGTCCAGAGAAACAAATTTCAATTCCAGTAATATCCAGAATTAGTTCATTTTTATTCCAACATTCCAGGTAATAAAACAACAACATTCTAAAAAAATCACAGTTAGAAAATATGAACACTACATGTCACAAAGAAAATCTGTAATCTGCATTCAACCTTGCCTATCAGCTTAACTGCCTTTTTTTCTCTTTTAAACATACTGTATGGCTTCACTTCCTTTGCTTTTCTCTTCTTAATTGAGACATGTTGAGATCTTACTCAGCTTGGGCCTCAAAGCAGCTGACTCACTCTGTATGTCTCCTCAGCTGAACTATTTTCAACTAAGTCCTGTGGTGCAGGCTGAGGTTTAGATGGATCAAGCTTTTTTACTACTGAATATAAAGACTATAACTATCACTATTATGTGCCAAAAAAATCACTGTTAACTTCTAGTGGCCATACAGATGGTTTTTGACTAGGATTATGCTTAACATAATCCTTCAGGCATCCCAACTGCACACCCATCAGAGCTGTAATTGTGTCCAACCATCTAGCTATTGGACATAATTTCCTTCTTTTCACAGCATTATTGACTTCTCAACAAAACTAGGTATTTCATAACAATATAATATTGTTAACAAAATGTAATGTTTTTACCTCAAGTGAAAATTTTGAATCATTTTCTTGGCCATCCATGATATTCTCTTCTCTAATATTGAAGTAAAAAAAAATCAATACATTTCCTAAGTTGCATCTTCAAAGTCCAACTTTTGATTCCATAGACTATCACAGAGATTACCAAAGATTACAATTCTGATCTTTTCAAGTATAAGACTTCAATTATCGAATATTTGAATATCTTTTCTGAGGCTGCTAGGAGTATTTAATCTGGTAAATTCTCCCAAATTCTTCAGTCAATTCTCCCAGGAACAATTCCCTGCCCAAACGAAGCAATACAGGAAATTGTGCGTTCTATAACTATTCTCCTTACCCTTCTCCCCCAATATCAGTCTGAATTTTCTTATTTTGATGGGATAAAGAGCCAAGATTAATGATAATTTTTTCATACAAACTCCAAATTTGTATGAAAGCATCAGCTCCTCTATTCCATTCTACATGTAACACCAAGGCAAGATACAGAAAAAAGGTGCTGTCCAATCAAGGTCTGTTACTGTGTGCTTCTGATTGATATTCTAAGAATGTGTCTTGCATTTATCTATTACAAAATGATTCAGAATTCAATCATATGGACCTTGGGCCTTGGGATAGTCCCCCAAGAAGCATACAATACATTTTTTATATACAAAGGCAAAACAGAGAATAGGAAGTTCCTATTGTACATTTTAATATACAGTTCCTCAGATTCACAGCATCATCCACTTTCTCAGCATGTGCTAATTTATACTAGACTGAGCAAGTATATTCACCTGCCAAATAGCAAAGAGTTAGAGCTATTGTCTTAAGGACCCTTGGTTTGGCACCCCAGGTAGAGCTCATTAATTTCCAGCTATGGCCTATAAAGATTAAAATTTAGGAAAAGCTTCCTTAGGTCAGTGAAAGGTTTCAGAGAATTTTAAAGCAGAGACGACCTATGGAAAGGTACAAAGAACCACCACTAGATTGAACCAGTGGAGATGCAGAGATTTGGGCCTGACAAAAGCTAGGAAGTATGGAAATCATTGAATAGATTGGTATAACAAGATCCAGAAATACTCTGAAAAAAGGGCGTTATATCACGGGTTTTGTCCTTTGCAATTGTGATGGCATGAAGATAACACATATGTATACCTGTCCTTATATCCAGATTAATGCACACTTGAGGACCTCATGGCTTTGTTTGCTTCGTTTCTGGGCAAGTTCTGTTTAACTTGTTCATATTTTAATCTTGTATTTTAAATTTTAAATTTTATGTCATACAGTATGCCTTATTTTAACTGTGATGTTTCTGACACAAATAAACAAATTCTGACATAAAGCAACAAATCAGTTACTCTGATTTTCCCTAGCAGTATTTTTTTTAATATTGATACGATTGAAAGAAGTACTGGATTAAAAAGGTTAATACTTCAATAAAAATACATATTTGCATGGTAAGAAATATGTGGAAAGGGAGTGAAAAGAAGGAAGAAAGTAATTTTAAACAACTTAGTATAGCAAGCATATATTAAATAAAAATACATGAGCGATTGCATACACAGTTGGAGATGCATATTTTCCCAAAAATATCTTAATGGATATTTTTAGAAATAAAATTTTGTTACTTTTCTCTAGATTTTATCTATGAACATTACACTTATTTTGATATCCCACTGAGAAGGGGAATCAGCACTGTAGTGTACTGTATTTTTGTTTCAATCTTTTTTTGCTACAAATATTTCCTTAAATTTAACATAATATGAAATGTAATGAAAATAAGGAATAGTCTGTCAAAGTTTAAGATACATTTTAATTTATATAAAATGGGAAAGATGGAAAACACTTCCTCAAATAATCTCTACTAATTGTATTTTTCAAAAACTCAGATGCTCATGAGTTGGTAGATATTGAAGAAAAAAATAACAGCTGCAGTTTATCCCACTGTGTTGTTCAGTAATGACAATGTTATACCACATTAGCAATTGGTGATATTAATAAAAAGAAGCCCATAGGATTAGGAAGCAACAGCTGACTTTAGTAAAATGTAGGTCATGCTTTGTTTTCTCAGAGCTGAGAAATACATTTCCAGGTAAATGCTCTCCTGTGCGGACTCATACAACCAGGAGCACCATTTCAGCCACACTCAACTATCTGTATTCTTGTATTATTGTAATCCATTTCTAAATTGGAATTGAGACTTTAATTCTACTACATTATTTCACCACCTTTTAAAGAGCATTAACTTGTATTACAGTGGTGTTGTGTAGCCGGCGGACACACAAGGCAGACACAGGACTGAAGGCTAACATTGCTTTATTCGAAGCATAACGGGTTGCCGCGGCTGCCCAGGCTGGGCTAGCAGCCCAGCTGGCGACAACAGCTGATGCCATTTGACAGCTCCTTTTATAGCCAGCTGTCAAACGGCATCAACCAATGGGAGTGATTGGCGCTCCCGCCAGAAATGCGGACCAGATTGGGGACTGTAGTTAGTCAGGGAACACAACACCCCTTCCCCCTGGCTAGGGGCATGGGCAGACCTGCAAATAGGCCCCAGTCCTGGGGGATCCCCAGCTGGGGTAGAGTCCTTTGCCCCCGGGATCATCCGGGCAGCTGCAGGGGTGCAAGTCCGATCAGCAGGAGCTTGCAGGTAGGTTTTCCCCATTTGGTTTGCTTTGGGTATGTCGTACGGCTGGAGTGGTAGACCAGGCCGTTTGGTCGGGAGTCCATAGCATTTTGTTGGTAGACCGGGTCATTTGGTCAGGAGTCCAAGCGTTTTGTTGGTAGACCGGGTCATTTGGTCGGGAGCCCAAACATTTCATTGGTAGACCGGCTCTGAGCGTTGGCTGAGTAGACCGGGCCCTTTTGCGTTTGTCGGATAGGCTGGATCCGCTTTGTTTGCTGGGTAGATCGGCCTCTCGGGGTTTGACAGGTAGACCAGGCCGCTTGGCTGGGGATCGTTGTCGACGGCTGGGTAGGCCGGCTCGTCTCGGCCTTCGGAGGATAGATCGGCTCTCGGGGGAGTAGACCGGCTCATCTCGGCCTTCGGCGGATAGATCAGCTCTCGGGGTAGTAGACTGGCTCGTCTCAGCCTTCAGTGGATAGATCGGCTCTCGGGAGGTAGACCGGCTCGTCTCGGCCTTCGGCTGATAGATCGGCTCTTGGGGGGTAGACCGGCTCTCGGGGGGTAGACCAGCTCATCTTGGTGTTCGGCCGATAGATCGGCTCTCGGGGGGTAGACCGGCTCGTCTCGGCGGCTTTCGGAAATGGCGGCAGTAGTGCCTGTGGGCGGCGTCCGTCTCCTCAGCGAGGGAGGCTTTGAGCTTCGTGCTCTCGGTAGCGCCAGCGGCAGTGCCTGGCGGGTGGCATTTTTCTCCTCAGCGAGGGAGGCTTTGAGCTTCATGCTCTCCATAGCGCCAGCAGCAGTGCCTGGCGGGCGGCGTTTTTCTCCTCAGCGAGGGAGGTTTTTTTAAAACTTCATGCACACAGAGGTCGTCTGCGGCTTGTGACTTTCAGCTCTCAGCGGCTTCGGCTCTTTTTTAATAGTGACTTGCTCGGCTGTTTCAGTCCGGTTGCCTCTCATTTGTGCATCCCACCCTCGTCGCCAGTGTTGTGTAGCCGGCAGACACACGAGGCAGACACGGGACTGAAGGCTAACATTGCTTTATTCGAAGCATAATGGGTTGCCGCGGCTGCCCAGGCTGGGCTGGCAGCCCAGCTGGCGACAACAGCTGATGCCGTTTGACAGCTCCTTTTATAGCCAGCTGTCAAACGGCATCAACCAATGGGAGTGATTGGTGCTCCCGCCAGAAATGCGGACCAGATTGGGGACTGTAGTTAGTCAGGGAACACAACAAGTGGTAGGTTTCCTCTTTTTCTCTTATCACCACCATTGCCATTTCTTTGCATCTTGGTTTCTTTTTATCTAACAATAGCAGCAATTCTGAAAGATGAGTACAACGAGATATTTAGTAAACCTTCAAATCAAATGTTTCACCACTTCAGAAGAAAAAATCCTTTGAACCAAACCCAAAATTCAGCATAGTACTTTTTGACACAATAAACAGGCTTTGTGAGACATAAAAAAGAAATAGAAATATACCTTTCAATTATTCCTCAGGACATTCCTTTTTAAAATGCTGAAAATATTTTCTTCTATTTAATGTTGGAGTGAAGAGCTTGCTCTTAAAAATTGCTGGGCATGTGAATGTGTATCTATGCACATAAAAATGAATAATACCTGAAAAAAATCCATGAAGTATATCATATATGAAAGCTACCAAAATATGTCACAATATGGCAAAATACTTTTCTCACCATTGAATTTCATGTTGGTAGTTAGAGCTCACTGTTCCAGTCAAGATCCTTCTGTAAACTAAAGTAGTACGGTAGTAGGTACAGCACTTGCAAGACAGCCAAGTTCACTGAAATAGTTTTAGGTTTCCTATGCTGTTGATTTCTTAAATATTAGAAAATAATATGCTTAAAAATACAGACAAATATTTAAGTTTTTAAAAGAATCATAAATCAGTTTAGAAATGGGTACAGGAGAAAAAAACCAAAAAGTTAGTTTCTCTAAAAACTAACATTCTGAGAGTAACGCTGCCAGTTTTTGTAGAAATCATGCTACATACTTCTATTTATTTCTTGATAAGAGGTACTTTTGTTAGCTAATAAGCAGGATACCACATTTATCATTATATTGCTCCCGCCCTATGGGGATGCCATTTTAGTTCAAACCAACTTAAGAAAATCCTGTACAGACTCAGATACTTTGACAACAAGTAGTGTAGGTTAACTAATCCTTTCATTGGACAATAGTTATTTCCTTGACATACTGCATATGCATTGACATAATGTCTCTCATTCCCTCCCTCCCACCCTCTCTCTTTCTCTCTCTCTTTCTCTCTGTGTGCACGCACCACACTCATGTACATTGCAAAGTAACATTTATGCATAATTTTATACATGCACATACACAAACAAAAGAATAATTATCCATCCAAATATATCTGTTGCAGGGTGAGACCTATTCAAAGAAGATTATAGACTGCAGGACATCTGGAAAAAGAATGCTGGACTGAAAACATTCAATGAAAACCTGAGCCATGACCACAGTGAAAAATGGAGAGTCAGGAGTAAATGGTCTTTTCAAACCTCTCCATATAAAGAGAAAATTGGCAATCACACACAAGTGCCTCAGTCAGTTGCTCCTTACTAGGAGATCACCTGTGGTGTCTGATAGGTTCTGAACACTAGGAGATGAGGGAATAGTCATCTTGCTCAAACTGTGACTTAGATGTGAATAGCAATCAGTGAACCGGTAGTAAGACTGGTTGAATCCCACCCCTAGTATCAGCTCTTTTCTCACCATTATTATATTCAGCTCAAATAATAAAAGAACATTATATGATAGCATATTACAAAACAAATGGAATTAATTACAAAATAAAATGTAAGTTATCATCATTAAGCAAAATGTAAATATTCAAATCTTTATATCATTAAGATGAAGCACCTCTACGTTATAATTAAATATTAAAATATGTCAACCAATAATGCGGGAACATATTCCAAATACTGCTAAAATATTATTTATCTATATGTTTTAATCATTTTAAAATTCATATGTTGACCACCTTCAAGAATAGCATACACACACCCACAAACACACACCCCATGTTTCTGTAAAAAGAAGACTGGGTCTCATTTTCTTTTGACTCCTGAAAAAACACCTAGGCATTCTTTTTGGAGGGTTCTAATTATTGACTCACCTTGCCCCGTCCAGCAGGAGCCCACTGCTGGCCCACTTCTTCTGTGGCTGCTTGCTGCCACTCGCACACATCGCTCCAGCCTCCATTTTGCCTTCAAATGCCTGCTGGAAGGCATTTGCAGCCAATAACAGAGTGATCCGGAGCTCTTTTATTGGCTGTAGATGCCTTCCAGCAGGCATCTGAAAGTGAAATGGAGGCCGTGGTGATGCATGCAAATGGCAGTAAGTGGCCACAGAAGGAGGCGAGGCAGGTCTTGGGGTGTGCAAAGACTGGTAAGTAGAGTAGCTCCACCCCTGCATCCCTACCCTAGCTTATTTTTACCTGTATGCTTCTCCCCACTTCCTTTATCCCAGGGTGGGTGCGGTCTTAATTAGGGCTATTTTTGTAGGTGGGGCTTAATTTGAGCATGAGCTCAAAAATGTGATAGGGCTTCTTTCCAAGGTGGATTGTTTTTGGGGAGAAACATGATGTGTGGGTGTGGGTGTATGGAGAGGGCAGCTGACATCGCAATGAAGCGGTACAGACAAACGGTGCTCAAGCCAGGAGGCTCTATGGGGCTGAAAATCACCCTCAAGGGTTGATATAGGTAGAGGGGATGCTTCAGTGGTTGTGGGGAGAGTGCAGTCTCCCTGTTTCACCCGAAGAAAGCCCCTTGAACTGGCAGAAGAGAAGATGGCCATTATAGCTGAACTGAAACCATGACAGATGAAACAGAAGGGAAGAAAGAAAAGATTCCAAAAGTGTGTTTGATCTGGGTAAGAAAGGATTTTCTAACTAGGACCCGGAGCTATTGCTAGATCTGAAAAGGAAAGAAAAAACAATTGTAGACAGAAGTAGCCTTAAAGATACAGGATAGACTGTATTTCTATTTATTTCTACATGATTTATAATATAACCCCACTCATGTCAATTTAGAAATTATTTCCATTGAGTTTTGTTGTGCCTCCTTTATTTACTAATGTTGTTTGTGTGCTTATCCATAACTTAGCTTTCTGAGTAGCTACAATAGAAGCATAAAATTGATAATGCACATAAAATTACAGGATGTAAGAGTTGAGAGATAATAACCAAAGTTCTATTTGCAAAAGATTGTAATTAAAATCAGAATATAAACTTTATAATCCAAAGCAAGATAAAATAGACAAGTAAAAAATAAACTAGCCAAAACTAAACATGTTGTTGCTGTTAGTCACAAAGTTGTGTCCGACCCATTGTGACCTCCTAGACAACGTTCCTCCAGACCTTCCTGTCTTCTACCATCCCCAGGAGTCCATTTAAGGTCACTCCTACTGCTTCAGTAACTCCACCACATTCTCTGCTGTCCCCTTCTTCTTTTGGTCTCAATCATTCCCAGCATTAGTCTCTTCTCCAGTGAGTCCTTCCTTCTCATTAAGTAGCCAAAGTATTTGAATTCATTCTTCAGGATCTGGCCTTCTAAAGTGCAGTCAGGGTTGATCTCCTCTAGGACTGACTGGTTTGATTACCTTACAATCCTAGGGACTCGCAGGAGTCTTTTCCAGCACCATAGTTCAAAGGTCTCAATTATTTGGTGCTCAGCCTTCCTTAGGGCCAACTTTCACAGTCATACATTGCAACTGGGAATGTACTAAAACATGTACTAAAATGTACTGAAATATGTACTAAACATTTATTAATGACACATATTGAAAGAAGTGAACTTGAAAAAAGAGTCCACTTGGAAGAAGAGACATCAATAGCCTGCTCTGTGCTGATGACACTATGCTCAGAATTAAAAATACAAGGTTCTGCAAGCATTAGCAATAAAAAAATCAGAAGCAAAAGGGGAAATGGCACTAAATAGCACCAGAAGCCAGAGGAGATAAGGAAATCCTTAACAAGGGAGGCATCAACTTGTAAAATAGCAAGATATATCAATGACTTCTTTGTCAACCAGTCTTGTCAGGTTGTTACAAACTTTAATCATATAACTAAAAAACATCACTGGGAAAATAAAGAAGGAAAATAGAAGCTCCCTCTAGTGCTGCAAATAGTTGTGTAATACTGAAAAAACAAAAGTATTGGACAACATCTCTGCCTCATTCATAAATGTTGGGGTTTTTCATCTGCTCTGAATTATGGATTGGCATTTCTATATTTTCAGTCACCACTATTGCTCACAAATTAATGACTCAGATATAATGCACCTATATATTTTAAAAGACATTTTTTTTAAAAAAAATTATTGTTTGTCTATATCTATTATTTCTCTATCATTATATATCTCTGGTCTATACCACTTACATTTAAATACATTAACTAATAAAAAACCAATAGCTTGAATAAAATTTCATAAGATACTGTACTAAGTCCCTATCAAGCCCTTATGTACATGTGTTTTAATAGTTTAGTTATTTTTTTCAGGAAGGAATATTAATTGTTTACTTTGTTTTGAATTGAGTTATAGCTGAGCTAGACATCAGAGAAAAACACATTTTTCTAATGCTTGCTATTAAAAAAGAAATCAGACAACATCTGTGCTTTCCTATGGCTTTCAAAGTAACACATGGTTTAATCCATGATTCATCCTATATTTTCCTGCACATTTAACCATATATTGCTTCCATTATCTTTAACAAATAAACATCCTGATATATTCAGAGTAACTTTTAATTATTTGAACAGAATAAAAGAGTTGGAAGTGACATTGAAATCTTCTATTCCAATCCACTGCATTGCAGGAAACCCTATACTACTCCAGACAAGTGGCTGTCTGTTCTCTTCTTAAAAGCCTCTAATGATGAAGAAGCACCTACAATTTCTGAAGGCAAGTCATTCCATGGTTAACTGTGAGAAAATTTCTCCTTAGTTATAGGTTGCTTCTCTTTGATTCATTTCCATCCATTGGTTTTTATCTTGCCTTCTGGTGCTTTGGAAAATAGGCTAACCTATTTGTGGCAGCCTTTCAAGTATTGGAACACTGCTGTCATATCACCCCTAGTACTCATTTTCATTAGACAGACAAACATAATTTCTGCAACCATTTTTCATACGTTTCAGCCTCCACACCCATAATAATCTTTGTTGCTCTTTTCTGCATCTTTTCAGAGTCTCTACATTAATGAAGGTTCCTCTGAAAAATAAGTGGGGGCAAGAGATGACTAAGCCATTACCTCATAGTAAGAGAAAAACTGAAAGTTCAGAAGGATTCTTAAAGAATGCTGAAAACTTCATTCAATGGATTCAGCTGTCTGCTACAATAATGTATAAACTATTTGCAGTTGAATTTCATCAATATGTCTACAGCAGGTTTCACCACCAAGAATTACTATAGTTAGTTTTGGTTAATATATATTGTTCCCTTTTTTCCTGCCACTTGGAGATTAATAAAAGTTCACAGAACAAGCATATGCAACAATTTATCTGCCATCAGGCAAAAATCTTTGGGACATGAGATTTTGTCAGTAGTTGCAGCAGGTCTATAAACTTTTATTCATCAATAATTCAGTTACCTGAATATTACACTGATGTGGTCAAGAAAAAAAATGCAATATTGCTAAAATGCACTACGAAAAGTCACTGGCAGCTAAAAAAGAAACAAGAATGCATATTATTTAACAATTATCTTTTATATAAGCAAATATCAGAGGTTGAACTACATTAAGCCATAAATTGATCACCTACAGCTGTGTTAGAAAATATTTTCATTATTCCAGCCCAAAAGATCTCTTAGGTACTAGGCAAAACTATTTTATTTCTTCAATAGTGATTCTCTTTATGCTGCGTCATCTGTAAAGTCATGGAATCAGTTATTAACCAATCCATCATCCTCCACTTAGAAACAAACAATAATCTCTAATAAACAATTTGGTTTCAGGGAAAAACTATCATGTAATCTGCAACTCTTACACTGCAAAAACATATGGACTACACAACTCGATCAGGGCAAAGCAATAGACACAATCTACATAGACTTCTGTAAAGTCTTTGATTCAGTGGTACACGACAAACTACTCCTAAAACTAAAATCTTACGGTAACTCTGGATACCTGCATAACTGGATAGAAGCATTCCTGTCAAACAGACAACAAATAGTCAAAATTGGGAGCATCATATCAAATTCTGTACCTGTCAACAGTGGTGTCCCCAAGGCAGTGTTCTAGGACCAACTCTTTTTTTTTCTTTTTTCTTTTTTAATTTTTATTGGTTTTTAAGACAAACATAGACAAACAAAACATAAAAATATCAAGCCATTTTCCATATATATATACATACAGTGTGTCGGTTGGTTTACAAATTGTTTTGTGCTTCCATTTTGTAGTCTTCAATTACAATTACATTGTATATATTCTCATATTTTCAATCAAATATTAAATACATTAATATCATTGTTAATTAATCATTTGACTATACTTTTATTCATTCATGTTTTACGAAATAATCCATATTTTACTTAATTTGTTTTATGACAGTTCATATTATCATCTCAAAATCTATCCTACAATCATTTTGTAGGTATAATAAGAAAAGAATACATCTTTATATATTTATTATTTTCTAAGAATCAACATATTTCATTACCATGTTTTATTGTCTAACCATTGATAGAATAGACCCCAAATTTCATAAAATTGTTTATCATCTTGTTCTCTGATTTCAAATGTCAATCTACTCATTTCAGCACATTCCAATATTTTCTTAATGATTTCCCCCTGTAATGGTATTTTCTCATTTTTCCAGTTTTTGACAAATACAATCCTAGCCGCTATTAATACATTTGCAATTAGGTATTTCAATTCTTTACTATGTATTTCAGGTAAAATTCCCAAAAAAAATATCTCTGGTTTCAAGTCTATATGCTTTTTTGTCATTTTTTCCAACCACGTGTGGATTTTAGTCCAATATTTTTTAGCATCGCACAAGTCCACCACATATGGTCATATGTCATCTGATGACATTTCCAACATTTTTCAGACTTGTTCTTGAACATTCTTGCATTCTTGTCGGGGGGGGGGGGAATGCCACCTGTAAAACATCTTAAACAAATTGTCTTTATATGCTGTTGACATTGTCATTTTATAATTTTGAGACCACAATTTTTGCAATTTCTCTAGATCAATCCCATATCCAAAATTCTTCCCCCAAGCAATCATAGTTTCTTTAACTTGTTTTTCTTCTAGTTTAATTTCTAATAAATATCCGTACAATTTTTTAATCACCTTTTCATCAGTACCTGTCAAAATCTTATCTAAATCAGTCAGTTTATCATAGAAACCTTCCATTTTATATCTTTATCATACCTTAAATGTATTTGCACATATGAAAACCAATTCATCTTTATATCTTGTTCCTCTAATTTTTGCATAGATTTAAGTTCACCCTTTTCATTCAATATTTCACCATATCTAACTGTTTGTTCTTTTTTGTATATTATAGGATATGAAAATGCTTCAATAGTCGATAACTAGGCTGGAGTTTTCAAATAACATTGTCTTTTAATCTTCTCCCAGTTTAACCACAGAGACTCCCGTATATAATGTCTTCTAAAATACCCCTGTGTTTTAGTTCCTTTATACCATAGAAAAGCATGCCACCCCAACAACAGATCATGTCCTTCTAATGTCAACAATCTAGTATTTCTTAATTTTATCCATTCCTTAACCCACATCAAATTTGTAGCTTGGTAATACAACTCCCAATTAGGCAAATCAAATCCTCCTCTTATTCTGGCATCTTGCAAAAGTTTTAACTTTATTCTCGCTTTCTTACCTTGTCATATATACGCTGATCAAAAAATAAAAGGAACACTTAAACAACACAATGTAACTCCAAGTCAATCACACTTCTGTGAAATCAAACTGTCCACTTAGGTAGCAACACTGATTGACAATCAATTTCACATGCTGTTGTGCAAATGGAATAGACAACAGGTGGAAAGCATAGGCAGTTAGCAAGACATCCCCAATAAAGGAGTGGTTCTGCAGGTGGTGACCACAGATCACTTATCAGTTCCTATGCTTTCTGGCTGATGATTTGGTCACTTTTGAATGCTGGCGGTGCTTTCACTCTAGTGGTAGCATGAGACGGAGTCTACAACCCACACAACTGGCTCAGGGAGTACAGCTCATCCAGAATGGCACATCAATGCAAGCTGTGGCAAGAAGGTTTGCTGTGTCTGTCAGCGTAGTGTCTAGAGCATGGAGGCATTACCAGGAGACAGGCCAGTACATCAGGAGATGTGGAGGAGGCCGTAGGAGGGCAACAACCCAGCATCAGGACCGCTACCTCTGCCTTTGTGCAAGGGGGGACAGGAGAAGCACTGCCAGAGCCCTGCAAAATGAGCTCCAGTGGGCCACAAATGTGCATGTGGCTGCTCAAACGGTCAGAAACAGACTCCATGAGGGTGGTATGAGGGCCCGACGTCTACAGGTGGGGGTTGTGCTTACAGCCCAACACCACGCAGGATGTTTGGCATTTGCCAGAGACACCAAGATTGGCAAATTTGCCACTGGTGCCCTTTGCTCTTCACAGATGAAAGCAGGTTCACGCTGAGCACATGTGACAGACGTGACAGGGTCTGGAGATGCCGTGGAGAATGTTCTGCTGCCTGCAACATCCTCCAGCATGACCAGTTTGGCAGTGGGTCAGTAATGGTGTGGGGTGGCATTTCTTTAGGGGTCTGCACAGGCCACCATGTGCTCGCCAGAGGTAGCCTGACTGCCATTAGGTACCAAGATGAGATCCTCAGACCCCTTGTGAGACCATATGCTGGTGCGGTTGGCCCTGGGTTCCTCCTAATGCAAGACAATGCTAGACCTCATGTGGCTGGAGTGTGCCAGCAGTTCCTGCAAAATGAAGGCATTGGTCCTATGGACTGGCCTGCCCATTCCTCAGACCTGAATCCAATTGAGCACATCTGGGACATCATCTCTCGCTCCATCCACCAATGCCACATTGCACCACAGACTGTCCAGGAGTTGTGGGATGCTTTAGTCCAGGTGTGGGAGGAGATCCCTCAGGAGACCATCCGCCACCTCATCAGGAGCATGCCCAGGCATTGTAGGGAGGTCATACAGGCACGTTTAGGCCACACACGCTACTGAGCCTCATTTGACTTGTTTTAAGGACATTACATCACAGTTGGATAAGCCTGTAGTGTTTTTTTCCACTTTAATTTTGAGTGTAACTTATCCAGACCTCCATGGGTTGCTAAATTTGATTTCCATTGATAATTTTTATGTGATTTTGTTGTCAACGCATTCAACTATGTTATGAACAAAGTATTTAATAAGAATATTTTATTCATTCAGATCTAGGACGTCTTATTTTTGTGTTCCCTTTATTTTTTTGAGCAGTGTATTTCAACACAATTTTATTTAAATCTTCAAAATAATCTTTTCCAAGCCTAACTGGAATTGTTTGAAACAAATATAAAATTCTGGGTAGTATATTCATCGTGATTGTTGATATTCTCCCTATTAATGACAGTTGTAAATTTTCCCATTTCGCCTAATCTAGTGCTATCTGCTGTTTAAGTTTAATATAATTATTCTCTTTTAATGTTCTACATCTTGCTGTCAAATATGTCCCCAAGTACTTGATCTTATTCATGACCTGAATTTTCAATAGGTCTGCCAGTTCTTCCTTTTGTCTTAATAGCATATTCTTTGTCAAAATATTTGTCTTATCTTTGTTTATTTTCAAACCAGCCACCTTTCCATATATCTCTATCTTTTCTATCAATTTTGATGCTGTTTCTAAAGGGTCTTCTAAAATGGAAACCAGATCATCTGCAAATGCTTGCAGCTTAAATTCTTCCTTTTTAATTTTCATCCCTTTTATATCCTTTTCTTCTCTAATATTTCTGTTTAGCACTTCCAAGGTTAACACAAACAACAGAGGTGATAGTGGGCACCCTTGTCTTGTTCCTTTTCTTATATCAATAGAGTCTGTCAGTTCTCCCTCTATCATTACCTTTGCCGTTTGATTATGATATATAGCTTCTATTGCTTGAATAAATTTTTTACCAAAGCCCATCTGTTCCAGCTGTAATAACATGAATCGCCAATTCACATTATCAAATGCCTTCTGTGCATCTAGAAATATCAAAGCCATTTGTTTTTCAGGGTGTACCTTGTAGTATTCCAAAGTGTCCGAGATTACTCTCATATTGTCTTTAATTTGTCTCTTTGGCAGAAATCCATTTTGATCAGGAAGGATAAAATTGTTTAAGTATTTTTTAAGTCTTTCTGCCAATATTGAAGCAAAAATTTTATAATCTGCGTTTCGTAAGGAAATAGGTCTATAATTCTTGATTTGAAATGGATCGGCCTCCTCTTTTGGGACAAGTGTAACATAAGCTTCTGACCATGATCCTCCTTCTTTAACATAACTTCATTCATAACTTCTAGCAATGGAAGGTTCAACATTCTTGTAGTGTTTTATAAAATTCTGCCGGAAGTCCATCTGGGCCTGGTGCCTTTCCATTGTTTTGCTTCTTAAGTGCTTCAGTTAACTCCATCATCGTTATATTGCTTTCTAACATTGTTTCAATCTCTTTAGGTATCTGGGATAGATTAGCATTCTGTAAGTACTGTTTAACTCTTTCCTCATCAATATTCTCTTATGTGTATAGTTTCCCATAATAGTCTCGTATGATTTCCTTCTTCTCTTTACTACCATAGCAAACTTGGCCTTGGTCATTTATTAATTGCAATATTTTCCTTGATTCTTTCTCCTTTCTCAATTTATATGCTAACCATCTACCTGGTTTATTTGCATCTTCAAAGTAGTTCTGTTTCACACCTCTGCTAGTTCTTTTTCTATTAGTCCCATTTTATATTTAATTATATTCATTTTTAACTTAATGTCCTTTTTCTGTGGCATTTTCTGTAGCTCTTTTTCAAGTCTTTTATACTCATTCTCTAAGGCCTTAGAGGCTAATCTTTTCATAGTATTTCTTTTCCTTTATAGTCTATTATCAAGCCTCTAACATATGCCTTCATTGTATCCCATACATTCTGAATTGATGTATCTTCTTTTTTGTTTTCTCTAAAGAAAAAAACCAATTCTTTCTCCATCCACTGTGTGAAGTCTTTTTCCTTTAATATAGTATTATTTAACATCCATCTAGATCTTCTTCTTTGTCTTTTCCATTTAATTGTCATTGGATTGTGATCTGCCTAAGTATTTGTTTCAATATTTATTTCTTGAATATTAGATAACAATTCTGTTGACATCCATATCATATCTATTCTGGACCATGAAAAATGTCTATTGGAATAGAAGGTGTATTATTTAGTCTTAGCATTTCTTTCTTTCTCTCCATGTATCTTTTAAATTTATTTCATCTATCATTTAAAAAAAAGATTTAGGGAGAGTCTTTCTGTTTTGCTTTGTTGTTTTCTGTGCTGTGTAGTCCAGTTTATTATTTACAATTCCATTAAAAATCTCCCATCGTAACTATATTAGCATAGTCCAGTTCAATTATTTTCATATGTAATTTTTTATAAAATTCTTCTTGTCATTCGGGGCATAGATTGCGATCAGGAGTGTTTTCATATTATTGTCCATTATTTCCATCATTAGTATTCTTCCATCATCATCGGTATAGATCAATTTCCCTGGGATAATATCTTTAATGTATAAAACCACTCCTCTTTTCTTGCATTGTGTCAAAGAAGTAAATATTTTCCCTAATTTTGGCTGTATCAGCAATTGTTCGTGTTGCTTTTTGATATGTACTTCTTGTAGGCAGATTATATCAAATTTTTATTTCTCTAATTTATGGAAAGTTTTCCTTCTTTTAACAGCTGAGTTAAGTCCATTTGTGTTAATTGTAATCAGTTTTTTCTCTTCCATGGTTATATTTTGTAGTTAGGTTTAGCAGCTCTCATAGATCTTGGTTCACATTGTTCTTTGACTTCCACCTTTCCGCCTATTGCACCTTGTTCTTTTTCAGTCGCCATTTGGCAGTCCTCTTGGAATTCAGTTAGTGACATTTCTTTTTCTGCCTCCTCCTCTTTCCCTCCAAAATATTCTGTGTAAAATAATTCAGCTTTCTCAGTTGAGTCAATTCTATGTCTCTGTTCTTGCCATGTGAACATTAAACCTTCTGGAATCAGCCATCTATAATTCACCTCTTTTTAAAGTAGAATTTTGGTCAGAAATCGGTATCTCTTCTCATCTCTCTCACTCTTCTGGGTACATGTTTCAGGACCACAATCTCCTTGTCTTTATATTTCAATGTTTTCTCTCTTGCCACTTGCAATATTTGCGTTTTAATGGTTTTCTTTGTAAATCTGATGTGAACTTCTCTTGGTAAGCTATTTCTCACTGCATATCTTGTGAAGACTCAATAAACCTCATCTATTCCATCCATCATCTTCTTTTTCGTTATTTCCAAAGCTTCAGCCAAAATTTCTATTATTATCTCAGCTAGGTTTTGTCCCTTTTCTTTCTCTATATTTTGGAATCTGAGATAAAATTCTTTTTTTATATATATATTTTTTTATTTTAACAACAAAACAACATAGACATACCACATAAAACATAAAAATATCATCCTTCTTCATAAATTTACAAACAATGCATCGATTGGTTTACCACTTTTTTTGTGTGCATCCATTTCCTAGTCACTAATATAATTATATTACATAATAGCTCATATTATCAATCAATAATTGTATAACCTAATATCATCACTAAAAAAATCATTTATCTATAATTTTGTTAATTCATATTTTAATGAGATAACTATAGTTTACTTAGTTTATTTTGCAATAAATCATAAGATCATACCAAATCTATCTTAATAATGTTTTATAAAGATAATATCAAGAAAAAAAAGGAAAAAAATTTTTTATGCTAAATCTGAATATTCTATTATTATGTTTTATTATCTAACCATTGATAAAAAAGATCCCAAACTTCATAAAATTGTTTATCTTCTTGTTCTCTGATTTCAAATGTCAATTTACTCATTTCAGCACAATCCAATATTTTCTTAATAATTTCTTCCTCTGATGGAGTTTTCTCACTCTTCCAGTTTTTAGCAAATACAATCCTAGCCGCTGTTAATATATTTACAATCAAATACTTCAAATTTTTATTATATATATAGGTAAGATTCCCAATAAAAAAATCTCTGGTTTCAAGTCTATATGTGTCTTTGTCATTTTTTCCAACCATATGCGAATCTTAGTCCAATATTTTCTAGCGTCCTCACAAGTCCACCACATATGGTAGTATGAGCCAGGTATCTGATGACATTTCCAGCACTTTTCAGATTTGTTCTTAAACATTCTTGCAATTCTTGTCGGGGGAAAATGCCACCTGTAAAACATCTTATACAAGTTTTCTTTATAAGCTGTTGACATTGTCATTTTATAATTTTGAGACCACAATTTTTCCCATTTCTCCAAATCAATCCCATATCCAAAATTCTTCCCCCAAACAATCATCGTTTCTTTAACTTGTTCCTCCTCTAATAAAATTTCCAACAAATAACTGTAGAATTTTTTAATCACTTTTTCATCAGTACCTGTCAAGATCCTGTCTAAATCAGTCAATTTATCATAAAATCCCTCCGCTTTAGAATCTATAAGATACCTTGAATGTATTTGCGCATATGAAAACCAATTCAACTTTATGCCTTGTTCTTCTAGTTTTTGCATTGTTTTAAGTTCACTCTTTTCATCCAATATTTCCCCATATCTAACTGTTTGTTCCTTCTCATATATTATAGGATAAGAAAAAGCTTCAATAGTTGATAACCAGACTGGGATTTTCAAATAACATTTTCTCTTAATTTTCTCCCAATTCAACCATAAAGACTCCCTTATATAATGCCTTCTAAAATAGCCCTGTGATTTAGTTCCCTTATACCACAGAAAAGCATGCCATCCCAGTAATAAATCATGCCCTTCTAATGTCAACAATCTAGTCTTTCTTAATGTTATCCAATCTTTAACCCACATTAAATTTGCAGCTTGGTAGTATAACTCCCAATTCGGAAGCCCAAAACCTCCTCTAATTCTAGCATCTTGTAGAAGTTTTAATTTTATTCTGGCTTTCTTACCTTGCCATATAAACTTCAACACAATTTTATTTAATTCTTCAAAGTAATCTTTACCAAGCCTGATTGGTATGGTTTGGAACAAATATAAAATTCTGGGTAAAATATTCATCTTGATTGTTGAAATTCTACCTATCAATGACAATTGTAGGTTTTCCCATTTCTTCAGATCAGATGCTATCTGTTGTTTAAGTTTAATATAGTTATTCTCTTTCAATGTGATACATCTTGACGTCAAGTATATCCCCAAATATTTAACCTTGTTCGTAACTTGAATTTTCAATAAGTCTGCCAGTTCTTCTCTTTGTTTTAATAGCATATTCTTTGTCAGAATCTTTGTTTTATCTTTATTTATTTTCAAACCTGCCACCTCACCATATGTCTCTATCTTTTCCAATAGTTTTAAAGCTGTCTCTAGAGGATCTTCCAGAATGAAGACCAAATCATCCGCGAAGGCTTGCAATTTAAATTCCTCCTTCTTAATTTTCATTCCTTTTATATTTGGATCCTCTCTAATATTTCTATTCAACACTTCCAAAGTCAATACAAATAGCAAAGGTGATAGTGGGCATCCTTGTCTTGTGCCTTTTCTTATATTAATAGAGTCTGTAAATTCTCCCTCTATCATTACTTTTGCCATTTGCTTATCGTATATGGCTTCTATTGCTTGAATAAATTTTCTAGCGAAGCCCATCTGTTCCAATAACAGTAACATAAATCTCCAGTTCACATTATCAAATGCCTTTTGGGCATCTAGAAATATCAAAGCCATTTGTTTATCAGGATGCGCCTCATAATATTCCAAAGTGTCCAGAATTACTCTCATGTTGTCTTTAATTTGTCTCTTTGGCAGGAATCCATTCTGATCAGGATGAATAAAATTATTTAAGTATCTTTTGAGCCTTTCTGCTAAGATTGAAGCAAAGATTTTATAGTCTGCATTCAGTAAAGAAATAGGTCTATAGTTCTTAATTTGTAATGGATTGGCCCCTTCTTTTGGAATAAGTGTAATATAAGCTTCTGACCATGTTTTAGGTATTTTCTTATTTAACATAACTTCATTCATGACTTCTAGCAGCTCAACGATTCTTGTAGTGTTTTATAAAATTCTGCCGGAAGCCCATCTGGACCTGGTGCTTTTCCATTATTCTGTCTGTTAAGTGCTTCAGTTAGTTCCATCATTGTTATAGTGCTTTCTAACATTTTTTCAGTCTCTTCAGATATCTTAGGTAAGTTAGCATTTTGTAAATAAAGTTTAATTTTTTCCTCATCAAAATCCTCCTGTTTATATAGTTGTCCATAAAAGTCTCGAATAATTACCTTTTTCTCCTTATTACCATAACACATTTGACCTTGGTCATCTATTAGCTGTAATATTTTCCTAGATTCTTTCTCCTTTCTCAGTTTATATGCTAACCATCTACCTGGCTTATTTGCATCTTCAAAATAGTTCTGTTTAGCACTTCTAATTTTTTGTGCCAGTTCTTCTTTCTCTACCTGACCCATCTTATGTTTAATTATATCCATTTTAAGTTTAATATCTTTTTTCTGTGGCATGTTCTGCAATTCTTTTTCCAGTTTTTTGTAATCATCTTCTAGAGCTTTGATGGTTTGCCTCTTCCTAATGTTCTTTTTCTTTGTATAGTCTATTATTAATCCTCTCGCATATGCCTTCATTGTATCCCAAACATTCTGCATTGAAGTATCTTCTTTTTTATTTTCACTAAAGAAGAAAGCCAATTCTTTGCCCATCCATTGTGTGAAATCTTTTTCCTTTAAAATAGCATTATTTAATGTCCATCTAGATCTTCTTTTTTGTCCTTTCCATTTAATTGTCATTGGATTATGGTCTGCCCATATAATTGTTTCAATATTTATTTCTTGAATATTAGATATTAATTCTGTTGAAATCCAAATCATATCTATTCTGAACCATGATAAATGTCTATTTGAATAAAAAGTATATTGTTGAGTTTTACCATTTCTTTCTCTCCATATATCTTTTAAATTTAATTCATCTATCATTTTGAAAAAGGATTTAGGGAGAGTCTATCTTGTCTTGATGCTGTCGCTGTATAGTCCAATTTATTATCTACAATTCCATTAGAATCTCCCATCATAACTATGTTAATATAGTCCAGACCAATTGCTTTCATATGTAATTTTTTATAAAATTCTTCTTGTTTATCATTCGGGGCATAAATTGCAACCAGGAGTGTTTTTGTATTGTTATCCACTATTTCAACCATTAATACTCTTCCGTCTTCATCAGTATAAATCAGTTTTGCTGCAATAGTTTCTTTAATGTACAAGACCACTCCTCTTTTCTTACAATGAGTCAAGGAAGTAAAAAATTTCCCTAGTTTTGGTCGTACCAATTATCATTGGTGTTGTTTTTTAATATGTACTTCTTGTAAGCAAATTATGTCAAATTTTAACTTCTCTAATTTATGGAAAGTTTTTCTTCTTTTAGTAGCTGAGTTCAGTCCATTTATATTCATAGAAATCAATTTTTTTTCCTCCATGGTTATATTTTATATTTAGGTCTAACAGCTCTCATGGATCTTACTTCACGTTGTTCTTTGGTCTCCATTTGTCCACCTGCTGCACCTTCTTTTCCCATTCCCATTTGGTCCTCTTGAGGTTCAGTTGAGATGATCTCTTTTTCTGTCTCTATTTCTTTTCTTCCAAAAAATTCATTGTAGAATATTTCTGCTTTCTCAATTGAGTCAATTCTGCATCTCTGTTCTTGCCATGTAAACTTTAATCCTTCTGGGATCAACCATCTATAATTCACCTCTTTTTCCAATAACATTTTAGTCAAGAAGCAATATTCTCTTCTCATCTCTCTCACTCTTCTGGGTACTTGTTTTAAGACCACAATCTCTTTGTCTTTATATTTCAACGCCTTATCTCTTGCCACTTGTAGTATTTGTGTTTTAATAGTCTTTTTAGTAAATCTGACATGGACCTCTCTTGGTAGCTTGTTCCTCATCGCATATCTTGTGAAGACATGGTATATCTCATCTACTCCGTCCATCATCTTTTCCTCTGTTATTCCCAAAGCTGCAGCCAAGATTTCTATCATTACTGCATCCAAATCTTGTCCTTTTTCTTCCTCTATATTTTGAAATCTGAGATAAAATTCTGACCTATCCATCTCCCACTTCAACATCCCACTTTTATCTTGTTCAACCATTGTTAATCTGCTATCGATATTTCAAATTGTCTCATCTCTTTGTTTGTCTTTCTCTTCAATTTTTTGGAGTCTCTCCTCCTGTTTCGCCATCATTTGTTGAAAATTTTCAATTTTTTCACCAGTCTTCGCAATTCTTTGTTCAATACTCTCCGTTCTTTGTTCAATACTCATTTTAAGTTCTTGTATTCCTTGTATAACCATCATTAGGTCCATTTGTGCTTTATCTTGCTTTGCCATTGTTGAAAGTCATCGTCCAGTTGATGGAGAGACAGGAGCAGAAGTTGAAATGCCAAAAGGTAAGGTTTTCTTACTCATTTGAGTAGCTCAGGGTCTTTAAGCTCCTTTAATCCAGTTAATAAGATAGCCAATTATAATCCAATTGGAAAAAAGAATAACATAAGAAAAAAAACAATAAAAAATAAAAAGCCCAAATTTAAAAAGAGAAGAGAAAAAAAAATTAAAAAGAAAAAGGAGGAAATTCTTCAGGTTCTTCTAAACCTTAACCCTATTGTGGGATAGTCAGTTATAATTCAAAAATAAAAATTAAAGATAAAGAAAAAGAGAGTAAAACCCAATAATATTAAAAAGTAATAATAGAAAAGAAGAAGAAAAAAGAATTCTTCAGGTTCTTCACACCTTAATCCAATTGGGAGGTCTCAAAATAAAAAAAATAACCATAAAAGTAAATCAAAAATGAAAATAGAAAAGGCAAAAATCCCAATAAGAAAAAGAAAAGAAAAGTATTCTGAGGCTTTCCCTTTAAGAAGAAAAATAAAATAAAAATAAAATAAAAAAGATAGATATACAAATATTACAAGATACTGTGGGGTTGAAGAGGAGGGATAGAACAGCTAAAAGAAAAGAAAAAAAGAAGCACACTGCATCTTATTTAGTTATCCAAGGCTCTTATTTTGGCTTCTCCACAAATTCCAAAACCAAGCTTCAAATACTCAATTGATAATAGAAGTCCCAAAGAACACCTGTAAAAACATTCTCCAGTGTTCTCCCCTCTATCTTATCAAGTTCCAGTGTCCTTGAGAAAGGATTTTTCACAGTCCTCTCAACTTCCAATAAAGTATTTTCAAGCCTCTAGTTGGCAGTGTTACAAAGTTTCTTCTGCTTTCACTTCCCCCTCCTTTTCCAAACAAGATATAATAAAAATTAATTAAAAAGGGAAAAAGATATTTAAAAAGATGATTAAAAGGGAGTCTTGAGCCTAGAATATTATAAAGTCAAAAAGGAGAGAAAGAATAGGTGGAAGAAGAAAAAAACCCAGTCCAGTTTCAAAATATAAAATCATGTGTAGAAAATCCAGCAATGAGAAAAAGAAAATATTACTCTGACTTCCTGTTTAAAATCATTGCTTAATCACTTCTGTCAAAACTTTTACAGATGCTTTCTTTTCCTTAGGGTGTCCTTTCAAATCTTAAAATAAAGAAAAAGTTCTCACCAAACCGGCACACTCTCTCTTTCCATTCTCTTTTGTTTCGGAGCTGTCCCAACTTCAGCAGCTTTAATGGCTGCCTCTTTGCTGCTGGCAAAAAGAGCTTTTCCTGGATCTACCAGGGACTTTGCGGTGTCCATGGGATCGACAGGATGTGCTCTTTACATTCACCGTCTCTTCGGGACAGTTTAGATCCGTATCGGCAGCAATCTCAGACCTCCAAGATTGCATGCCGTATCGTCGTGACGCCAGCTCTGCCCTCCAGGATCAACTCTTTTCATACTCTACATAAATGACCTCTGTGATCATATCAAGAGCAACTGCGTTCTCTTCACTGATGATGTAAAGCTATTCAACACGGTTAGGAATGTAAGTCACCTAACAGTTGGGTTGGAAAATATATAAACCAGGATAGACATTTTAATACTGTCTCTTTAAGGGAATGCTAAAATTCTAATTAGGTGTGGTTCCTCAAACGGCCATGAGATGGAGCCAGAAAGCAGGGTTTTCCTATCCTGTTGCTGAGAGTGTTGCCGTTCCTACATTTTTCCCCATTGACTGTTGCTGATCATAGTTCTTCTTGGATTTGATGTAAGTCTGTTACTGAACTGTTTATGATACTGGACTTTGCTATTTGGATTACCCTGGACCAGTGGTTCCCAAATTTTTTCAGTCCACCGCCCCCTTGGTGCTAAAAAATCATCCTCAGTGCCCCCCACCCAGGGGCAGGATTCAAATTTCTGTGGGCGTGGCCTAATTTGAGGGCATGGCCTGCTGGTCACGTGACTGGGGTGGCATGGCCTGCTGGTCACATGGGTAGGCGTGGCTTGCTGGTCATGTGACTGGGTGGGCATGGCTTGCTGGTCATATGACTGGGTGGGCATGGTTTGGTGACTGGCAAACCAAATACAAGTGGTCCTCACTTAATGGCAGGTTGCTTAGTAAATGTTCTAATTTATGACTGGCCTCCCCAGAGCTACTTGACCTGTTTTTGGAGTTTTGACAGGCATGCACACACATACACACACACACACATACATTCCCTTCTAACCCAGCTGGTTGGACTAGATATCTCATTCACTTTCTCCTCCCTCCCTTTCTTTTTCTTTCTTTTCTTTTCAGTCCACCTCCCCCTTGGTGCTACAAACTCATCCTCAGTGTTCCCTAACCCACCCCCTATAAACAGCATTATTTGGAATAGCAGTTTGCATGACCCACCAAAGAAGATAGTAACAGTAAAATTCAAAATTGTAACAATTAATTGCACATTTAAATCCAATTTAAAAATCTTTTAAGTTAATGTTAATTCAACAAAATGGTTGAACATGATCCAGTGATACCAGGTTTTCAAAGTCTGATAGTCATTTATCAATTTAAGAATTTACTGAACAGTGAAGCAGTTATTAATGCGATGGATGTGCCTGGTGAATTGATACCAGTTTCCTAATGTCTGGTTTTAACTCGCTTAGCAGGAATCTTTAATCACCGCATTCAGTAATCTGGAGTCTTTGCTTGGAGAGAAGTTGGATGACCACACTGAAACCACGTTCCACCAAATATGATGTTGGAAATGCAACAAGGAGCTTCTTAACTATTGTCCATAGTGCAGGATAGGGATCAGAAATTTCCTTCTGTAACCAAAACACTTGGTATGATTTCTTAAACTTTGACTTCAGCTCATTTTTCAGTTCTATTAGTTGTTCCTCCACTACCCCATGTTCCTCAATATCTAAAAATGGATTTATCACCCAATCTGGAATTTCCATCAAAAGAAGATCCTGATACCGCTCAGACATATCTTTATGCAGTATGTCCAAATGGTCACAAAAAAACATGCAGATCATCATCTTGTATCCCACCTTTCTTTTCTAGCTCAGACAAGCTTGGAAATTGATATAGCTCGCGACAGCCTATATTGCGCATGAATAGAGCTAACTTCAAAATAAATGTAGAGATGACAGATTTGGCTTTAATAAGATTGACTTCATTTCCTTGCAACTGCAAATTCACTTCATTGAACTTTGTAAACAGTTCTGATAAATAAGCAATGTCATGCCTGATCTCTTTGAGTTCATCACTGAGCAAAGCATTCTTGCCTTCAAAAAAACTCCACAACAGTGTCAAAAAGATTGTAAAAGTGTCTCAAACAGTTGCCCTTTGATAGCCAATGAACTTCTGTATGAAGCAGCAAATGATCAAAATCTTCATCATTCTCAACACAGAGCTCTCGGAATAGTCGATCATTGAGAGCATGTACTTTAATTTTGTTCACTGCAGTAATGAGTGTGTAATGACTTGTTCAAGCGATCACTGAGGTTTTTTTGCAACCAGATGTTGGCGATGAATGACACAGTGCATGGTAAAGACATTTGGCACTGCTTTTTTCAAGTAAGCAACACACCCACGGTAGCGACCAGTCATTGAGGGTGCTCCATCAGTTGCACAAGAATGTTGTTTAGTGGAATTTCCTTTTCTTTGAAGAACTCCTCAACAACATGAAATATTGACTCCCCTTTAGTATCTGTATTTAGTTGCCTCGCAAATAACAACTCTTGAGTCAAACTTTCATCTTTAATAAAGCGCACATAAGCAAGAAGCAAAGATTCATTGCCTGGCAAAGTTGATTCATTCAGCTGTAATGCAAAGTCTGTTGTCTGTAGTATGCTGCACAATACATCTTCCACATTCTCAGCCATTTCATCTATGCGTCTTTGAACTGAATTGTTGCTGAGAGGAACTGTCTTAATTATATCCTGTGGTGACTTATGTAAAACAGTACTCAGAACCTTACTAATGGCTGGTAGGATAAGTTCTTCACCAACAGTATGTGGCTTTCCAGACGTAGCAATCAGCAATGAAATGTATGATGCACGCAAACCATCAGTGTTTTGTTGGGAAGCATTAGAAAACATGCGAGACAGTGTTGGGCGCTTTTGAAATTTGTCACGAAGTGATTGAAAAAAAGTTAGATTCTTGTCTGCCTTGTCAGGATGTGCCTTCTTCAAATGTTTGTTCAGTCTGGAAGGCTTCATTGCCTCATTAGAAAATACTTTCCCACATATTAGGTACTGTGGCAGCTGCTGGTTTGATGATGCTGGTATAAATCCATACTTCAGATACTCCACACTATATTGTCTTCATTTTTTCTTTGATTTTTCTGCTTCTGCCATTTCTGCTCTGAAAATCAGAATATTTACAATATGTGTATGTTCACATCTGCTTTGAAAAAAGTTATAGTTGCAGGGGGGCGTTTAGTAGAAACCTGCTTTTTTAAACCAAATACAAGTGGTCATTGCTTAATGGCCGGTTGCTTGGCAAGTGTCCTAATATTTATGACTGACTCCCCAGAGCTACTTGACCTGTTTTGGAGTTTTGACAGCCAGGCACACGCATACACACACACTCCCTTCTAACCCTGCTGGAGCAGGTCATTGGACTAGAATCGGCAAACCATCTCTGGTTAGATTCTAGTAGTGAATAGAATCTAATCAGAGATGCTTTGCTGATTCTTGTTCATTTGTTTTATGTCTGAGTGGAGCGGTGCACCAAATCAATGGGGTGAGCCTGAGAGAAGGAAAGAGAGAGAGAGAAAAGAGAGAGAGAGGTAAAGAGAGAGAGAGAAAAGAAAGAAGGAAGAAAAGGGAAAAGGGAAAGAAAGAAAAGGGACAAAGAAAGAGTGGGGGAGGGAGGGGGGAGAGAGAGAGAGAAAGAGACAGAGAGAGACAGAGAGAGCTGATGCATCAAATTGAAATGAGGTCTAGTTTGGAGGGCCTTTCCCACACTGAAACATCATTGCCAGCATCTTTGCCAGCACATTGAAACAAACATCTTTGGCTTCTATTACAGTAATTAAAGGTTTTGTGGATGAAACATGGCCAAGACTATCAGGAAGCTCTCACATTTTGTTGAGGCTTAAACAGGATCCATTGGACCAGATCTCCAGATCTCCACCCTAAAAAATTACTTTTCCCCAAAGTATTACAGTGCCAATTCTGAAAAAGGCAAAACTAAAATGTACTGGTAAATTACAAGAACACACACAAACACACACACACACTCCCTTCTAACCCTGCTGGAGCAGGTGATTGGACTAGAATAGATATCTTATGATCTTTCTCCTCCCTCCCTCCCTCCTTCTTTATTTCTTTTTTCTTCTGTCCCTTCCTTCCATCCCCCACTTCTTTGTCTATCTGATTTTCTTTCTGTCCCTTTTCTTAATTTTCTTTCTCTCTCTTTCCCTGTCTCAGGTTCATTCCATTGACTGCTGCATGCTCTGGTACAAGGGGCTTAATGGGGTGAGCCTGTGGGACCTCGCCTCAAATGCAGCTGCAGTGGGACATTTAAAAAGGAGAGCAAAGCCACTCTTGCTTTCCTCCCCTTTTCAAACATCCTGCCACGACTGCATTCAAGGCAGGCATGTTGGGAAAGCAGAGGAAAGCCAGAGAGGTTTTTCTCCCCTTTTCAAATATCCCGCCGCCACTGTGTTCAGGGCAGGCATATCGGGAAAGTGGAGAAAATCTAGAAGGTACGCTGGAAAAGTGGAAGAAAGCCGAAGTGGCTTTGCTCCCCTTTTCAAACATCCTGCCGCCCTTGCATTCGAGGAGAGGCCCTGCAGGTTCACCCAATTGAGTACTGCACACTCCAATACAAGGGGCTCAATGACCTGTGGGGCCTCGTCTTGAATGCAGCAGCAGCGGGACATTTGAAAAGAAGAGCAAACCCACTCTGGCTTTCCTCCATTCCCGCCACCACTGCATTCAAGGCAGGCACATCGGGAAAGTGGAGGAAAGCTGGAGTGGGCTTGCAGAGTGTAACTCACCTAGATCAGATGGTGGTAGGAAGGCAGGGCAGTGTCGGCATAAGGTGTTGTATCAGTTTTTAAAGTTTGTTACATAGCTAGTTTCATTTTTACGCCATAATGATTTTTTTATTGGAGTTTTCTTGTTGTTATGGGTAAATTTTTGTTTTTAGTGGTTACTAATGGTACCTATAGTTTAATGAATGTTTCAAGTTCAAGTAAGAATGCATTATAATGGTCTTCTGTAGTATTACAGTTAGAGAACAGAATGTGCCAAACAAGAGATGTTAGGTCGGCATCTATGAGATCATAGTTGGTGTTTTTGAAATTGTATTTTGGAGATCCATCATTATGATCTTTGTGAGGGTGTAAATTGAGACAAAAGTCAATCATATGGTGGTCACTGTTTGAAAAGGATTCTTGTATTTGTAGGCCATAAATTGAGTTTGAGCTGTTGCAGAAGATGAGGTCCAGGGAGTTGTTGAGTCTAGTGTTGTTAGTTACTAATTGATCCAGTCCCAGTGTAGTAGTGGCATTGTACAGGGTTGCATGTATGGGTTTGGATGTACATTCGTTTAGGGTCCAATCTATAATAGATTGAGGTCACCAAGGAAAATAAGAGGGTGTGGACAAGAGGCAGCCCACATCAGCAGTGAAGGTAGTTGGTTTGCATGAACTATGTCATAATCAGGGACTCTGTAGCATAGTAAGAAGCAGATAGTGGTATTTAAGGACAGTTCACAAATGATGGTCTCTGGAAGAGGAAGCTCTTGTGTAATTTGAATCTTTCTTAGAATTAGGGTTTTTTTTTTAATAGAACATAGCAACCCCACCTCCTCTATGGATTTCACGATCTGACCGATAAACATGATATTCATGGACTTTTCATTTGCTTAATTCATTTTTGCAAACAACCCTGCAGAAGCGTGGGGCCAATGAGCCATCACTTTTTGAACTCTGGGCCGATGCGGGAAATGTCGTATTTCTTCAGGAGAGATGCTTGATGCATGATAGCCACTGATGATGTGATGACATAATTTGTGATGTCATAATTGTCATTGTTGTCTTCAAGTCTAAATAAGATGGCATTGGGACATTTCCATTTGTGCTTGATGGCTTCTTTGATGAGGATTGGGATATCATTATTTGTTGGATTTGTGTTTTTTTGTGGAATGGGTTGTGGTTGTTGAGTAAAGATGTGGTTTGCAGCTATTGGATGTTCGTTTTTTTGTGTTGTGTCTTTTTTGTCAAGGTTAGTTAATCTTGTTTTTATAGTGTCCAGGGATTCTACTATGGTGTCAAGTGTTTCTGTGGTATCAACTCTTTCAAACAGGGCAATATATTTGTCCAGTTTGGGTCTGCACGGTGGACAGAAATATGGAGATCCATGGCTGGGTGATTCTAGGAATTGAGCCATTTGCTTGGGTAACCCCAAGCAGTCATGGTGAGCGTAGTTGTCACATAGGGAACATTTGATGGAATTTTCATTCTCCTGTAAAGGTTCTTGATATATATATGGCATGTGCAGGAGTCTTGTGGTTCATTGGTGGGGGTTTCTTTCTTTTGGGGTTGTGGTTTGGCATTGGATTTTTTTTCCCTGGCATGGTGGGTTTGTTGAGATGGTATGTTGGTTAAATTGTTCAATCAAACAAGATCAATAACAATACTGCACCAAATCAATTAATTACACTAATCACTAACCACACTGGTAAATTAATTTCACTAATAATTAATTTTACTAATCAATTAAATTACACTGATTGATATTCAGATTATTTGCACTAGACATTCTAATCACACTAATCAATCAATCATTTAATTATTTTGGAGAAATTATTATAGAGACATTATTTTATAGACATCATTATCTAATTCACTTTTAGATAAGTGGCTGTCCAGTTTTTTCTTAAAAACCTCCAGTGATGAAGCACCTACAATTTCTGGAGGCAAGTTGTTCCACTGGTTAATTGTTCTCGCTGTAAAGACAGTTTCTCCTTAATTCCATATTGCTTCTGTCCTTGATTAGGTTCCATTCATTATTTCTTGTACTATGCTTTGGAAAATAAGTTGACTTCCTCTTCTTTGTGGCAGCTCCTCAAATATTGAAACACCGATATCATATTGACTCAGCCTTCCATCCTTCCAAGGTCGTTAAAATGAGGACCCAGGTTGGGGACAATATGCTGACTCTGTAAACTGCTTAAAGAAGGCTGTAAACCACTGTAAAGTGGTATATAAGTCTAAGTGTTATTGCTATCATGTCACCCCTAGTTTTAAAATACTTTTCACCAATTCCTTCCTCAGATGCTCCTATCAGTTGTGAGGGGAAAAAACAACAGAGATCTTTGCATCCTAAGCTGTATTTTACATAAAGAAGAGCAGTTTCAAATAAGAAATTTAGATGTAAACTAAAATGGTTATAATGTTGTGGTTTAATTATATTTGTTTACAGGGTTTTTAATCCCATCTTTATTATTCTTAAAATAACTCAAAGTGATGAACGTACATAATAGTCTTTCCTTCTCCCATTTTCCCTACAACAACCCTGTGAAATACATTGGGCTGGCAAAGAGTGACTGGCCCAAGTTAACTTTCCTGCCTAGGGCAGGATTAGAACTCAAATCTCTTGGTTTCTAAGCCCACCAACCTTAACCACTTCACTAAACTGGTTCTCATCTGTGTACCAATTATGGGGCAATCAATATTATTATTTTATTTAGGTTCCTTTTTCCTACCCTATCCTAATTTTAGTCAGATCACAGCAACCCACATACTTCTCAAAATAACAAGCAAGGAACTATCTACAGGCTTCAAAATTTTCAGCAGACAGGATATCTTTTTTCTTACCAATATTTGCCACCAGCAAGTCATGAAAGTATCATGCATTCTGCCTGAAAACATAATTATAGCTGTAATTAAACTAAGCTATAATTAGGCATAAAGAGTAGAAGCTGCAAGTTGATACATACAGCTTAAAAGTTGCTTATAATGATAAAGACAAAAATAAGTGCAATAGGTTTTCTAAAAACCCATTTTCAAAATCTATGTATTCTATGTACTCTAGAAAAGTACAGATCTATTTACTTAGGGAATCTCATCCGAGCACAATAATTTAATACTTAAAAGTTTATTTTAAACAATTATCAGTACCAAAATTGAATTTTGAGAATTTACCATATATACTCGAGTATAAGCCGAGTTTTTCAGCACAGTTTTTGTGCTGAAAAAAAAAAAAACCCTTGGCTTATACTCGAGTGACAGATTCCCCTCTGAAAAAAAAATGGCGTGGAGCTCCGGAGCCGAGCAGCCGCTTCCCTGCTTCCGTGTTTCCTTTGCAACTTGTAAGCATGGGGGTAATCGGAAGCAGAACAGTTCTTGCATGGTTTCCAAGGCATCCCCTCTCCCCCTAATTCCTACCTCCCCCCCACCTCCGACTCAATAAGCAGCACTGTTAATTTGGACTACCGGTAGCAGGTTGCTGGCTGGCTGCTCTTCTTTCCTCGCCCTGATCTTTGCAAAAACAAAATCCCGGAGCCCTCCATGGTTTTTGCATTTGCAAGGTGCAAAGCGGCGGCAGCGGATCGCACGTGCTGGAAAGGGCTTGACTGTTCCGGAGAGAGAGAGAGAGAGAGATCATAAGAACGGCTCTTGCTTTTTTCGCCAGCCCCGGGCGCTGGGGGGCTTGCAAGGGAGAGAGTGACTCCTGCCTCCCACTGTCGTCATCATCTTCTTCTTTTGGGTTAGTGAATCAATTAAACCTTTCATGATAGTGAGATTGTTTCCCAAATTAATTGATTCACTAACCCAAAAGAAGAAGATGATGATGACAGTGGGAGGCAGGAGTCACTCTCTCCCTTGCAAGCCCCCAGTGCC
>NW_020769346.1:5135415-5177176 GCF_900518735.1 Pseudonaja textilis | reverse complement strand
TTTTTCGCCAGCCCCAGGCACTGGGGGCTTGCAAGGGAGAGAGTGACTCCTGCCTCCCACTGTCATCATCATCTTCTTTTGGGTTAGTGAATCAATTAAACCTTTCATGATAGTGAGATCATTTCCCAAATTTCCCTTAAATCAGGGAAGAAATCAGAAACAAACCTTTGGACTGAGAATAAGCCTGTTCTTATGATGCCATTTTTGTTCACTGCAGTGTGAAAAGTGTGAAAATACACACTTCTTTTTCTTCATCTTCTTGTTCCCTATTTACTGGTCTCTTTCAAAGAGGAAATTTTGAACATCAAACTTATTCTCAACTGTCCTAGTGAAAGTTTTAATTAGATAATAATTCCCTCCTTGTGGCATTTTTTAATGCCAAGAGTGAATGAAGTTAACTTGCAATTGAGTATTTATGCCATGTTAATTCATGCCATCTTCACACTAATGAAAGCAACATGCCATTTTAGTTATATTTCATAGAAGTCTACTATTACTTCAGTGCTGTTACCATTATCACTGGGGCTGCTAAAACCTGAAGAAAATTAAAAAGTTGAAATGTGAAGTTCGCAACTTTTCGTTCTTAACTAAAACCTGGATTGAGCCTTATCCTGGTTTATTTTCTGATTTGGATCATGACATCTAGGTGAAACTTATTGTTGATACCATATTGGTTTTGTTGACTCTCTTTTCCACTTACAGAGCTAGTTTATTGTTTTTCTTTGAAATAAATATTCAAAAACATTTAACCTACTGATGCCTCAATTAATGTAATTTTATTGGTATCTATTTTTATTTTTGAAATTTACCAGTAGCTGCTGCATTTCCCACCTGAGGCTTATACTCGAGTCAATAAGTTTTCCCAGTTTTTTGTGGTAAAATTAGGTGCCTCGGCTTATATTCGGGTCGACTTATACTCGAGTATATACGGTACTTACTCTGTATTGTAAAAAAATATAGTTTATTTTGTCATCAGATGTATACTTTCAGAATTTGCTGTGGCTTTCCTTTTCCAAATTTGGACACCACTTCTCATTAAAATTAATTAGTTCAAGATTCAAAATGTTAAGTGGAGTTGAAAGCTCAGCAGGAGTCGCTCCTCTTATGCTCTGTTTCTTATGATGCAAGCAACTTTAAGGGAGATAACCAATGGGTGTTCAGAATAGTAGTCAAATCAGCATGCATCCAATTCTTTTGTTTAACACCACAGACAAATTGGAAATAAGTGTACAAATTAATATTTTGTTAACATCACATTCTATTATAATCTACATTGGTACAAAAGAATGGTGAAACAATGGTTAGTAGCTTGTTATTCCTTGTTCTGACATTATTACTATCAACCATGACAAACATAAATGCTCATCTTTTAGTTCATTTAATATAATTTCAATATTATAGTTCATTTCATTGCTGTTGGGTGGAAGAAAAGCAAGTCTGAAGATTTTTATGAAATTAAAATGACGGAAAACATTTTTATATCCAACAGAATGTATGTATATTTGTATGTATATATGTATGTATATGCCTTTCCAATTGTCCCAATATATTTATGAAAGCTGAGGCCCATGCTGGTGAAATATTTTGGCAGGGATAAAGAAGAAAAAAATGAAAATTTCTGAAAACACTTTCTACAATAACAGCGCACTAACAAAAGGAATCTTTCCCAAGTTCCACCATTTCATTATACCTTAATTTAACACCATCATCATCATTCACAGTTGATTCAACCTTCCATCCTTCTGAGGTTGGTAAAATGAGGACTCTGATTATTGGGGAGGGTGGGGTGGATATGTTGACTCTGTAAACCGCTTAGAGTAGGCTGTAAAGCCTTTGAAGTGGTATATAAGTCTAAATGCTATTGATAATTTTTTATATGGCTAAATGTACTGTGGCAAAGGGTAAGAAATAGACAGAACACAAACCAGTTTCTGACAGCTGACAGACAAGTAATGCTCAACATATAATTGGTCATTTAGTGAACATTCAAAGTTATGACAGACCTCCCCAAAGTTACTTATAATTCGGTTTTAAAGTTACAGCTGCTGCAGTGCCCCTAGTCTTCATCTTGATAGCCGACCATAGGGACACTGAAGCACCCTTATCTCCCCCCCAATCCTGCTTTCCAGAGTCCTTGAAAGCCTTGAGCCTACATCTCAGCCCACTGTGTTCACGTGCCTTCCCTCATCACCAATCCCTCACTTGAAAGCTCTGGGTTCATGTTGGGGAAGGGCAGAAAGCTGCTTTGTTTCCTGGCTATGTTGCTCTGTTCCAGAAGTGAGCATCATATTGGAATGACTCCTAAATAATGCGGGTAAACTATAGGAAAACCTCTTTAAATACAGCTCCAATTAATCCCTAATGTTTTATTTGCCTGTAGATATTTGTAACCCTTTTCATATGTGACCCAGACTACAATGACAGAGGTGTGAAATTGATACTTTTTCTGTTTCCTCCTTCACTTAGCAGAAGGCTAGCCAACCAGGCTGCTTGAACTTTATAAATGATTTCCTTAAATATAATGATTTGAATCTAAGATCCTATAGACAGGGAAAAGCAAGAAATGATGTCAATGGTAAAAAGTTTTTTTTGAAAGGTATTTTGAAAGCAAAGCCAACTTTGTTCTGGTTTCAGATAAATACGGAACGTTGGGAAATCATTTTTTTTTTTTTACTAAGAGTTACCAGTATGAGTATGTTGTTTAATGACTTGTCAAAGTTACAATGGCTCAGAAAAAAGTGACTGATGACCATTTTTCACACAACCACTGCAGCATCCCCATGGTCATATGACCAAAATTCAGACATTTGGCAATTGACATATATTTATGACGGTTGCAATATCCTGGGGTTATGTGGTCACCTTTTGTGACCTTTTGCCAAGCAAAATCAATGGGGAAGCCAGATTCACTTAAGAACTGTGTTAGTAACTTAAGTGAATCACTCCAGTTCTTAACAACTGTTGAAAGAAAGGTCGTAAAATGAGATAAAACTCACTTAACAAATGTCTCACTCAAAAACCAAAAAAAAATGGGTTCAATTGTGATTGTAAGTCGAGAACTACCTGTATCTAAAATTTAATTACCAAGATACTTATAATTAAAAATGTAAAAGGAAAAATATTTATTTAAAGTCCCTAAAACTACAAGAAAACAGAATCCCTCTGATTTGTTTCTTTCTGTATAATCCAAGATGAGGATAAAAATAATTATGAGTATTTGTCAATTCCTTATTATGGCAACAGAGGAGTACAGATCAACTCTGATGATTAAAATGAACTTTGTAACATACTTGTAAGTACTAAAGGAAAAAGGCATTGAAGCATTATTTTTCATTTTATATTATAATCAGGGTAGTTCAAAAAATGTACACATAATTATTTGTCTTGTAATTTTTCAATATTTATCATGGAATTGAGAAGAGGCACTGTTTTAATCTTCCATATGACACCCCATATATTCTTATTGATTCAATTAAATCTACCTCAAACATACATTATCTAACTTCAGTACGATTTTGCAGTCATAACCAGTTATTTTTTAAAAGGTATAGAATATATAAATCATCTCATCCAAATGGTACAAAATTTAAGCTTTTAAAACTTCATAATAAATATTGTGCATCTATCCATATGCTCCTATACAGATTTGTTCTTGATTTTAGTTGTTTTCACTTAGAATGATATAAGTGCAGCTTTTATATGTGGTCTTCGAAGAAATAGCTTAGAATAATTATCCACAGATAAGAGTTCTCTTTATTTTAATATTCTTATCTTATTGCAAGAAAAAAATAGATTTATTTTTAATATTTATTATTGGTTCCTAGCTATAATATGTTTTATTTATTTTAGAACAATACTTTCTTAAAACAGAAAAAAAACAGAACATTTTAAATTATTCCACGAAATTAGGCATCTACTAGAAGATTATTCTAGAACAGGGTTGTCAAACTGAATTTCTTTGAGGGCCAAATCAGCATTGTAGTTTTTCAACCAGTCTCTAGGGATGAAAGAGATCTGAAATCCTAGCAGAGAGGTAATGTAATAAGTTAAGGAGTATGGGATGCCTCAGGCAGATGGGGAAAAACCCTGGGAGACCTGGTACAAACTGTACAAAAATGTCTCTTTTTGCTCAGGGGCTGAAAAACCCTACGTAGATGTTAGCTCCTAAGAAGCAGTTGTTGAAAGGCTGGAAAATGCCTTTCTTCTGAGGATTCGGTTTTCCTGCTGGGAGGGCTCCAGTGCAAGGACACAGACAACTGCTTGGAAGCTGGTTTATTTTCAGGAAGGCAAGAGATAGCAAGAAGTCTGCGTTCCTGGGGCTAGCCACCTTTGTATAATAAATTCCTGATTTTTATACCTTTTCTCCTTTTGTGTGTGAGTGCTTGTGTTTGTATTTCTTAATGTTTTAAATCCTGTCAGGGGGTTGTCTTCATTTCCGCCAGAGGGTAAACTCTGCGGGGTGGTTTGATTGGATTATCAGTTTCATCCTAATGTTTTCTTATATTTGTTTGGTGGCAATCTCCTGTCTGCTATGGAATTTATTTCGTGTCTTTTGTCTATTTGTTTTGCTGATTTGGCATGACCTTTTGTTTGTAAGGGATTTCTTTTTCTTGTTTCCCTAGCTTTCTTAATTACTTGGCTTTTGTCTAGGGGGCTTCTTTCAATACCTTTTATTAAATCTCTTTTCCTATGCAAGTTTGTTTTATGGCTGGCCTGATGTTCCCTTTGGGCTTTTCCTGCTTGGGTGTCACCACTGTCCTCATGAAGTTCCCTTTCCACACAGTGAAGTATGCAAAAGCACAAAGTGCCTCGGGGGTGGGAGAGGCCCACTGACCAACAGCACTCTCTCTCTACTTGAAGGCTGAAAATCCTATTTGGATTTCAGCAAGGAGTATTTTCAGTTCCTAAAAGGAGCCTCACCAGATCTCTTCCCCCAAGGTAACCCACACTCCTTATCTTGGATTCCGTATAAATAACTCACAAGATTGCTTAATGACTGCAACCAAGAGTGGAAGGATTGAGGTCACTGACAGAATCAGTTATGTGACATCTTGCTTAAAAACTTCTTCGCTCAACAACAGAGATTCCAGACACTATAATGGACATTATGTCAACAATTATCTGAACATTTTTAATGTTTCCAATTCGTCTCAACTCAGGTTAGATCATAAACTTCAAATACTTTTATATGAAGACATTCATAAGATTTTACATCAAGGATTTCCAAACAAGTTACCCTCTATTTTGTTTTACTGTACTATCATTATATTACTTTCCTACAGTTAATTTAAAACCAAACATATTATTTTGGTTAAAAACATACCAGAAAATCATAAATGCCCAACATGAATAATTCAAGAAGAATCTACTCATTTGTAGTAAGCTGAATGACAGCTTGCACAAAATTAAATAATATGGCTTTCATAATGCCATTTAAAATAATAACAATTAACAAAAAAGTACTTTTAATATATCTGGCCTTAAAATAATTAGCAAAATTTAAAAAACCAAAACCAACACATTGAAAACATGAGTGAAGTTATGCTAAAATTTATTAATGATTAAAACCTAGTAAGAAAGCTGACTTTCTCAAACAAAGTGAGGTCGGTCAAACACAATTTATAAATTTATAATGAAGATATTTCTTAACCTGGCAACAATGAAGGATGCCCTCTTCTGTGTGCCAGAAAGCTTTTGGTAGTATTTGCAATTACAAAAGAATCTCTCTTTTTAAAACAGGCACTCTTTACGCATTAAGAGCAAACATTGCAATTGATAGTATCAAATATTGCTAATAGATCTAACATGACATTAATTTAATCCAAATGTAATCGTAATAGTTTAAATTTGAAATTCTTTACATATTAGGGCTATCATACAGATTGTCTTTTAGTAAATGGATATTATTTTCAGTAGCTGTCTTGTCACGACAGTAAATTTAGTGCAGAGTTCCCCAACCCTTCTGGCTTTGCGGATTGGTGAAAGGTGGGAAGAAGAGATGGTAATACGTAAATGGAGTGTGCACTCACATACTCACCCATGCTCATACAAGTGGGGATGTAAATGCGTGAATGCATTTGCCCACTTTGTCCATGGTCTGGTTTGGAACATTTCACAGCCCAGTAATGGATCGCAGCCTGCAGGTTGGGGACCGCTGATCTAGTGAATAGAAAACATTCCTATAGCAGCCATTTACAAACAATGTCATACAGCCCCAAAATCTTGTCTAAAGTAAAATCTAATTAGAGTTTTCAAAATAATTCCATTTTTCTAGGCATAATTATGGTGATTTCAGTACATGCATAAATACTTTATTACCATACTTACAGGAGGCAAGACAATATGAAAACTGCAGTATGCTAAATCAAAACTGTTTCACATCAAAACTGTGAAAGGAGTCAATAAACTGGTATCACAAGTGCACAAGTGCACATTATAGAATTTTGTCCTTGTTGCATTAACATTTCTACAAGACAGAAAATTAAAACTGTGTTGTCTGTATTATTTCACAAACAAACCACTTACAATTTCAAGACCTTAATATTTCTTCTATTCTATCACACAGTATAGCTAGGCTTTTAAAATTGTGAAAATATTATAAAGAATGGAGTTATAAGTTTAGAGACCAAAAGGAAGACTAGAGAATACTTTATTATATTCAGTGATATATTACACATATAATATATTACATACATATTAATGCAATGTGTACTCATGCATTATTCATAATAATTTTCAGTATTTAATATATTATTTTAATTTCAGAATATGTTGTGAACACAAGGACCAGACAGATAGCAAACTGAGTAAACATGCCCATATTTAAGAAATAAATGTTTAAGTTGAAAGAAATAATGTATCCGTGACTTAACATGAAGTATGATCACAGACAGTTGATCAATAACTTATACAGTACGTTGTATAATTGCTTGTACACATATGAATAAATTGTGTTATTATTTTGTCTAGTAATATAGGGAGAAAGCGAGCGAGAGAAAGGGAGATAAAAGAAAGAGGGAAAATGAGGGAGAACAAGAGAAAGAGGGAAAAAGAGATGAAAGAAAGAGGGAAAAAGAGAGAAAGAGAACAAGAGATAGAAAGAGAGGGAGAGAAAGATGAGATGTTGCTTCTTATGGAAAAGGGGAGTTATCTAAGCAAGAACCCTGTCCTCACTTTACCCCACCTGAATGGGGAGAGCGGGTTTCTTTTTGTGGTTATTGGAATAAAATGAAATCCACTATTTGTACCTAGTGTGGCTGTTCTTTATTTCCTGCTTTAACCTCAGCTGCTTTGCGTGGCACAGCTGAGGTTGAAAAAGCAGGAAAGAAGAGGATTTTTCAAATGCTGTGTACGCTCATGCAGCACTTGTCAGCTGTTCAGGTGACACAGCCGATGATTTCTTGCAAACGCTGTGCACACACACAGTGCATGTCAGGCGTGGCCATGTGCACAGCGCACGGCCACACGCAAAACATGCTGACCGAACTGGTTGTAACACCAGTTGGATCCCACCCCTGTGTGTTGACTCATCACAATAAATAAGTGGGTTTTGGATTGCAGTTTGGGCACTCGGTGCTGAAAAGGTTCGCAATCACTGTCCTAGTGCCTCAAATAGCAGGTTTAGTCGCCTCTCAAGTTGCCTAACAAATTAGTTTAGTTTAGTTTATTGTCACTGCACCTTGTACAATGAAATCAAACACCATCTTCAGTGCACATCATGACCATGACCATGAAAATAAACACAAATACACATGCTTCACCCTTCACACATTGAACCGAAAACCCGACACACCAACACTGCACTATACAGCAGAATTCAGAAGAGCTACTGCTCTGGGATAGAAGCTGTTTTTCAGCTTATTTGTCCTTGTTTTTATTATTCTGTACCATCTGCCAGATGGTAATAGTTCAAAAAAGGGTTCCCAGGATGAGGTGGATCTTTGAGAATGTTTTAAACTTTAAGGCAGCGGGAGCTATAAAGCTCTTCCAAAGAGGGGAGAGGGCAACCAATAATCTTCTGGGCAATGACATTAACCCTCTGGAGTGCTTTCCTATCTGCTACTATGCAATTGGCAAACCATACAGAGTTGCAGTATGTTAAAATGTTCTCCATGGTGCAGTGGTAGAAGGTCACCAGCAGTTTTTCATTCAGTTGTTGTTTTCCAAGAAGTTTCAGGTAGTATAATTTCTGCTAGGCCCTTTTGACCAGGGCTGCAATGTGGGCACCCCTAGGTCAGGTCCTTTTTTGGGGTAACACCCAGAAACTTAAAACTGGCCACTTGCTCCACTCGGTCTCCATTGATAAGCAAGGGCTGGATATCTGATCTGTTCCTTCTATAATCCACTATAGGCTCCTTGGTCTTATTGGTGTTGAGGACCAAGTTATTGTCTCCATACCACGAAAGCAACCGGTCCACCTCATCTCGGTAGGCAGACTCATCCCCCCTGGAGATAAGTCTCACCACTGTTGCTTTTCACGAATGACTTATAAGCTAGGCCAAGGGTGTCAAACTCAATTGCGTTACATGATGTATCATGACTTTTTTGCCTTTGTGGAGCCTGGACATGATGCATCCAGCCTGTGGGCCACCAGTTTAACAGTCCTGAGCTAGGCTGTTTCTGAGTACAAGTTCAGTACTGTTTTGAAAGTGTACTAAACATGACAATATATGATTAAGCGGAGGGAGGAAAATAGGCAAAATTTACAGCCACTTTATTCAAACATTTCTTCTACATTTGCATTTAGCTATATAGTGGAAGAGTTGACATTGAGAAGCTAAGGCTAGAAGTAGCCCATTAAAAGTATGGCCATGTTAGCGAAAACAGTGGAAATTCTGTAAAAAAAAAAAAAGGTATATGCTTTTTGATGACAGTACAGCAACATCTTATTGGCCAAATCCTATTTTCTTTAATTTTAAATTTAAAAAAAAAAGCAAATCAATGCTTAAAAAAAAAAGAATTATAAACCTAGCCGACCTTGTCAAGACTTGGCAAGCATTTCATAAAGGCATTGCATGGAAGTCATCCCAGTCTCTCTGACAGACTAAAATCAAAATGGTTATGGAAGGAAGAGCCCAGTGATCTAAAGAGAAACCTCAAGCTGTTTATAGGCCTTCACAGATTTCCTGATCATTTCATCAGCCACATTACTGATGACACCATAGTGGAGAGCAAAATACATTATAGAGAGGAATGAACTAAATATGATTTCAAGCTTTCTCAGCTGTGAGTTGGGGATAAAACAAGAGCCATACATCATATAAAAATAGTTCTGGAAAACATGCTTACGCTGTGGATCTGGGAATGAGAGCAAAGTATAATATGCAAGTTTTGTAATTTTGGAAGACTCTTCCCCACTTCTCCATTACTTTCATTGTGTTGAAGTCTGGATTTCTGGCTGCATTTTTTTAGGGCACGAAAAAAAATCGCAGTTGAAAGCTCTGATGGATCAGCCTCATAAGATCCAATTTTACTTCATGTCCCGGGGGGGGGGAGGACAAGTATTTCTGCACTTTTCGCGTGGGCTAAATGATCGTCTCCGCTCTTATTACGATCAAGAGTTAGCCGTACTATTTTTTTGACTCCTAAACGTGGACTCTTTTTTGCTGTTAACCCAGAGCAGCATACAGAGTTTGCGAAAATAAGCCTTTCCTTCAAAAACCACACCGGCATGTCACACCCCTTCCCTTTTGACCTCAGTTTCAATAACACACACACACCTTCCCTACGCTACGCACTTCGCCCTAAGCCGACCTCTCTCTCCCGCCTTATCTTAACCTCGCTTTCCCTTTAAACTCGTGCTTTTGTCTCCGCCCTCCGGCAGCCTCGTTTCCTCGCGGCCGCGCGTACTCGCTCCCAATTTCTCAGCTACTTTTCCTCGCGCCGTCGTTCTGCCCAGCCCGCGTGCTCAGGCGCGCCCCCGACTGGTCCTTCCCTTCCCCCAGCTCCAAGCTCAACTCTTCCATTCTGAATTGGGCCATTCGGGAACGCGCTTCGGCTGCGGGTTTACTTTTCTTCAGGCGGCGGCAAAAGCCTAGCTGCGGAAGTCATCGTCAAGGGTGGGTAGAAGAGTGGGGGGCGCGTATATGTTTCACTGATCGGCCGTTAAGAGGCATTCCTCACCCCCTACTGGGCGCCTCTTCCCTTGGATAAGGATTGGTACGCAGAGCACCGAAGCTGGAGAGCGAAAGACCTGCGCCTCCCCTCCTCCCACAGGTAAACGCCTCGTTTACCCCTTCCCCATTCCTGAAAGTGCCCCCGTCCTCAAATACAATCGCTCCCCCACTGGTCCCGCCAACCGCTGCAAGCAGTGCTAATCCCCTCTGCTCCAATATGTTGATTATCCACGAGGCAGCCACCCCCACCTTCAACTTGGCGGTGTTTCCTTAGAGCTAAAAGATCCCTCAGTTCCCAGTAAATATTTTCTATATCATCCTCTTTAATAAGGGCTCCAATACTAGTCCAAGGCAAGTAGTTTTCGTTCTATTCTGGTACTCCCAGCCCCGTTTCTTCTGCCCAGTCTACATTAGTTACTTATCCTCTTTTCCTCCCTTCGTCGTTCTTTTCTCCCTCATTGTTTCTCACCCCTTAGCCTCTCCTACAGACATCGTCAATTCCTCTGTTCCCTACTGATATCCCTTTAATCACCAGCTGTCTGCCAACACTACCCAAACCATGCTAGAAATTCCTCTCACCATCCTTCTGTACTCACAAGAGAGGAAGGGGGATTTGATTCTCTCCCTGCTTTTATGCACATTGAAGAGGAAATTTGGACTTACTAAAATTGGGCTATTAGGTATCACAGATGATTAAGGTATGTAGAACATCTGTACAGCAAAAAGTAAAAAACAGTGCTTCTTGGATAGATTTCTGCCTATCAGATATGCAATCCTTTTTCATGATCTTTCTACTCCCATCTATCAAGCAGTGCTGCTATGGTCTGTTAACTCCTAAAATACTGATGATGTTATTTAGTTGGGTAAGAAAAACCATCCAAGCTTAAAGAACACCAAGTCTTCACTCCTAAAGCAGTTTTTGCTCCAAAGTATTACTTTATATTTCATTTTTTAAAATTTAATTTTTAAAGTATATATTCATTTCTTATCTCCTATTTTTTTCATATAAAAATAGATCATAGCAAATCTTAAAACATCCTCTAAAAATGCCACCTTTTTCAGAAAAATTCTGTCATTGGCCCAGTTATTCGAACTGGTATTTCTAACATAGAATTCCTTCCTAAACTCAAAATCAATCCATTACCTTCTTGCACCATCATCTTCCAAATGTACACCATCACAAAGAAATACTCTTATACCAAATTACTCTAATTTCTGATCTAGTATGCAAGACTTGTATACTGCACGAGTCAAAAAGAGGGCTGTGAAAATATTTCCAGACCCCTCACATTCCGGATATAAACTGTTTCAACTCCTTCCCTCAAAACGACGCTATAGAGCACTGCACACCAGAACAACTAGACACAAGAACAGCTTTTTCCCCGAAAGCCATCACTCTGCTAAACAAATAATTCCCTCAACACTCTTCAATTATTTACAAAGTGTGCACTACTATTACTGTTAATCTTCTCATCACTCCTTATCACCCATTGCCTCTCACTTGTGATTGTAGGACTGTAACTTTGTCTTGTATCCTTATGATTTATATTGACTGTTTCCTAGTATGATTTGATTGTTGATTGTGCCCTATGACTATCATTAAATATTGTACATAATGATTCTTGATTCTTAATTAATGTATCTTTTCTTTATGTATACTGAGAGTATTTACACCAAGACATATTCCTTGTGTGTCCAATCACACTTGGCCAATAAAAAAAGTTTTCTATTCTATTAGTTACATAAAATTTCTTGTGATCTATTATTTTAGGATAGCTAACTAGTAGTATTATAATAATAGTGCAACCCAAACATGTTTAAAAAGTAAGCAACAGTATTCACTTCAAGCTAAGTAATACAGTAATTCAATTTAAGGATTTTAATTTCATTAGTTTCCATGTGAATTATTTCTTTACAAAAAGTATTGCTTTTGTGTTTATCCACATGGGAATTTTATGTTAGATTATAAAATGATAGACACTCATGTATTTTTGTCAGTTGACATTCTTCTGTTGGTATGCACCGTTTTATACAGAAGTAGTACGGATATAGAAAATTTACTCTGTGTAACTGAGGGCTCAATTAACACTTCCTGAGACGATCCTTCAGTCTGTATAATATATTGTCAGTTAATCCCACGTTACTGAATTATTCTGTGTTCCTATATTTTCAGGGATCATTTTTCATCAATACCACCAGCATTCCCATAGCTTTTTCATTATATCTTTAAAATTACTCAATCAGCTTAACAATTTTCCATGTTAAGGAGATTTTTCACTTGAGTTTTTGCATCATTCCTATGTTTTCATTTTAAGACTGCCTGTTAATGTGAAAATATTTTTGTGATTCCTCTTTATTTTATTACATTAGCATGTATAGAGGGGAGTTACTTCATTTATCTATAAAAATGATTTTCCCATGATAATCTATGATTGCTATCATTATCCTGTTAGTGTTTAACCTTTATTATCTTACTATGTGTTAAATGTCGATAGTTACCTTTTATCTCCATGTGTACAAAATAAATCTTCCTCTTTAGTTAAATCAAACAAGTATTTTATTAAGAAATTGTGTGATCCAGGCTTTCTATTATAGATATTTCAGTTCTCAAACAGAAGAAAAAGTCAAACAAGTTTTCCTTCCCCCTTTTAAAACAGATCAGGCAATTGTGACAGCAAACACTTTTAAGATTTTCTATAACAGCATTTTGTGATGGGAACTATCTAAAGATTGCCTCCTACCCCCACTTACTGAGTCATTTCTTGAATGCCTATATATGTATTTCAGGCAGCCTACAGTCTCTTAATCTCATTACCTGCCATTCTCCATTCCCTATTTCTACCTATTCCTTTATCCCTTGTTAGTAGTTTTAATACAATTTTCTTTTTTTTAATCACATTGTTTTTAGTATCTTTCTAAAAGAAGTTCTTGAAAATGGAAAGCATCACATTTAAAAAGTTTGCATTTTAAACTCTTTGCCATTTCCAGTGCTACATCATTATGTCTATGACATGGCTCTTCATCCCCTTTAGGGAGACAGAAAAACTGGCAGTTTGTTCAGATCTATTTCCAGTGTCTGCTTATAAGTCCTCTGCTTTATTCTTTTCTCTTTCACTTCCAGTATTTCAAACGGTAGCTTATTCTAAGGCTTTCTTATTCTCCTTCTATTCCCCCATCCTAAATGCCAGTGTTTCTACATACATTCTTATCCTTTACTCTGGTTCCTAGTAAAGAAGTGGATGGGGCTGGCTGCTACTCTATAAGCACCTGGAATATTTTCTCAATTAGCATTTTTCTGCAAGTGCAGGCTCTGTTTTTTTGTTTTGTTTTTTCATATCAGTGAAACATCAATGGAGTGTTAATCCATCAGTTACAACAGGAATTGACTGATCATCTAAGCCTCAAGTTGTGGGCCGAGAGATAGTGACTACTACAAAGTTATTCAGCCAACTTTCATGCCTAATGCAAGACTTGACTTCACATTATCTTGGTTTTTAAACTTAATCATTAGACCTGACTGACTTTCAAGGATTTGAAATAAATATTGAGTTCATTTTTGCTTCTTGAAATTAAAGATGCTTTATCTTCCATTGTTAGTAAATCACAATTGCATGTTCCTCAAGTTATCTGGAGGACGTTAAAAGGGCATACTGAAGAAGGGAGCAATGAAGAGGTCTCCAGTTATTTATTAAAATTCATACAGATGCCAGATTCTGTAATATGCAAGTTTGTTTTATTTTCTTCTTTTTAACTTTCTAATCACGTTAACATCCCTGCCTAAATTCTTTTGTTGCATATAGAGCAATGTAATAAAAGGAAGTTAAGCTTTTGTCTGCATTGTGACTTAATCTTGAAGCTACTTGTTAGTAATAGTGCTAATTGCAGCAATAAAACATTTTCTCCCATGAGCTGCTCAGAGCATCCAGTAGTGAGGGGTGCTTCAATCTCTGCTTATCTAGGCTGGGCTTAATTTGCGGAATGCTCCTTCTCCTCCACGGGACTCCTCCCCAGCATTCCTCAGTTTTGGCTCAGGCTTGTGAGAGATAGGCAGTGCTTCTCGTTAATCCTTGGCTGAAATAGGAGAATTCTCCTTAAGGTTTGCAGGTAGTCAATTGTTCTTTTCTTACCGACGCTGCCCTTGCCATCTGGCCATTGGGGATTGCATTACCAGGAAGCGCTCCTAAGCACAGAGAGGCTTCGATTTCATTTCGCGCCCACCCACCCCCAGCCCTACCCTTGCCATTTCGATCGCTGAGCCACTTTATCATTTAAACGGCGAGGCTTTTTTTCTCTTGCTCTCTTCTGAGTCATATCGCAGTTTCTCCTTTCCCCCAAGAATGCCATTTAGGGGTGGAGGTGTAATCGCCTCGTTATTTCACCCCTGCCCGTCGGTTTAGCCCTAAGGGAAGGCTGTTGGAGCTTATCTCTTTTTCTTGGTGGGAGATTGCTGCTGATGCACGCGCCACAAATAACGTCCGGTTGCCTTTTTTTTTTTTTTTTTTACTGTCAAGGGACCGCATGGCCGCGTTGAGTGCTAATTCAATAGACTGTGTGAGGTAATCCTTATTCCAGATTGAAGGGGTTTTTCACACAAAATACCCCGAGGAATCATTACAACCTCGTTTTCAACATATTCGAGGCTTTTGTTAATTCGTGTTGTTGGCTCAACCCTCACAGTTCTCCCTATCCAGCGGCACAACAGTGAGCACCTAGGCCAGCGTCCGCCTGTGCAGGGAAGCTGTTGAAGGCCTATAAATGATTATTTGGCCTGCTAGGTGTTCTCAATTTGGCTGATTGGGACATCCAAAGTTGATATATACTTACACACCCATACGCTCTGATAATATTAATCACACCAATAAAATAATACTGGCAATTTCATAACAATAATAAATTAATTGTTGAGATACAACTCAATTTTGAAGCAGATATCCATATTTTTTTAAAAATAAAATAAAAAAACTGGGGATTTGATTTCAGGGCACCCTGTCCATTGTTGGCCAGGTCCCTGGGTGCGCCAACCGCCTACACAATATAGCATTAAATGAGCGTCCTGGGCCTTCCATAATTACAATGGCAGGGAGTAGTGGTTCACACTCCTCAACTTCAAGGGAAAAGGCCAAATCTCAACACAATCCTAAGCAAAAAAAAGGGACTTCTAAGGCATCAGAAAAGGATGCCAATAGGTGCCAAAAGGCTCTGGAAAAACAGATAAGTGCACACGGGAGGCACACAGGGCCTCTCAAGACTTTTCACCATACAGTCCAGAGCTGCCCTCCTCTTTCCTCACTCCTACCTCCCTAGATCTCTCCCTCTTATCCAGGTGCAGCGTGGCTCCCCTGAGTCAACAGGCCCAGTCAGCTCAATCACCAACCGTGCAAAGAATACCCACAGCGACATTCACACCAACGGCTGCTGGTCTTCGACAGGAACAATCTCTTCCAGAGGATGTGCCAGAGTAAATGAAGACCTGGATGGAGATGGCTATCTGTCATGGAATCGCAGCAGGCCTGCAACATGCGGTTCTGACCAGGGATCATCCCACACCCGCTGAATATGATTCGCAATCAGTTCGGTCATTGGCCAGGTCGGAGCTACACTATACCCAGGTACAGTGTCAAGGGGGTATGCTCCTACAGGAGCCGCAGGAGGAGGAGCAGGAGGAGGAGGCGGAAGAGGTAGAACACATGGACCAGAGTGAATCAGAATCAATGCATGATACTGACCTGGCCATGTCGAAACAGACCCCTTAGAAAGGGGGATGTCTGAGGATGAGGGCCTCATTCTCGATCAACCTATATTTACAGGCTTGTTCTGGCCACAGCTTTTCAAATCTCTATTGTTCAAGGCCAAAAATACTGTGTGACTGGACAAGCTGGCCCCTTCTACCACTCCAACTCCATCAGACGAGGGACCAGAGGATCTCATTTTCACTCAACCTGTAGTTGAGGCAGACGTGATTCTAGTCCCTCACATGTTTGCAGACCTGGTACAGAAACAGTGGGCTTCTGCAGCAGTGTACCTGGCCCCCACTGGTTATGACAGGAAATTCTTTAATTTGGCCCCAGATTTCTTAAAATTGTTGAATATTCCTGAGGTAGATGAACCCATTGTGGGATTAATGTCCTTGTCCTCCATTCCCAATGAGGCGCTGGAGGCATTAAAGCAGGAGGACAAACGGGCCGAGCTAGCCCTACACAGGGCCCACCAGTCTGATGCAGGGCCATCAAGCGACCACGGCCTCTTCTTTACCCGTTCTTCCCACAGATGGCTCCAGCTATTATGGGAGCATGTCCCCAATTCCAACACTAGAGCATACCAAGACATTGCAAAGCTTATAGCAGCCACTGAATTCTCAGCTGACGCAACCTTTCATGCAGTTAAGTTTTCAGCCAGAGCCATCACTTCACATGTCACAGCACAACGTTTGCTATGGTTAAAGAACTGGCAAGTGGATAGTAAACATAAAGATCTCTTTCCAGAGATCTGGCCAAACGAAATCTTATGGAAACAGCTATTCAGCACCTACTGGATATACGAGCCATCCAACCAGTAGCTACCAACCAATGAGGGCGAGGTTTTATATTCACATCTTTTCGTTGTTCCCAAAAGTTCAGGGGGGTGGAGAGCAATCTTGGATTTGAAACGCCTTAATCAATTTTTAGCATATCGCAAATTTAAAATGCATACCCTACAATCTATCTTACTTGATATCAGTATCCTTACATCTATAGATCTGACAGAGGCATATTTACGTATTCCAATTCGGCCTCCCCACTATAAATTTTTAAGATTCTGTTATAATAATGTCCATTTTGAATATATGGCTCTTCCCTTCAGACCAGCCTCTGCCCCCAGGACCTTCACGAAGGTTCTCGCAGCCCTTGCTGCTCATCTCCGGGGTGTCCCCATGCGACTGCAGTGTTACCTCGATGATATCTTAATTTTGTCATCTTCTGTTCATCAATCAGTCATAGATACTCAGACCACATTACACTCCCTACAACTACACGGGTTCTCAATCAATTGGGAAAAGAGTCATTTAACACCTTCAACTCGATTAATCCATCTGGGAGCAGTCATAGATACAGTGGAAGGCAAAGTTTTCCTGTCACCAGATAGACAAAACAGCATTCATCAATTAGTTAAGGAGGTCAGGGTTCATAGGAGGGTGTCCCTAGCTGATTTATCAAAAATGTTAGGCAAAATGATCTCATGTATATCTATTATTCCTTGGGCCCGGCTCCACTCTAGATCCCTCCAGTGGTTCCTGCTTCCGTACCAGTGATCCGACCAAAGCAACTCCAAATACAAGGTCAAAGTTCCATCACAGGTCCTCATATCTTTTCTCTGGTGGACCAGACCAGCCATAAACAAAGATTGCCTATTCAAAGAGCCCCACAGACTTACTATCACCACCGATGCCAGCCTGATTGGATGGGGAGCTCACTTTCAATCGCTCACAGCCCAGGGCCGCTGGTCCTCCATAGAATGATTGCGTAGCATAAACTGGCTGGAGCTTCGAGCAGTACACCTGGCTCTCCACAGCTTCCTTCCACAGGTACGCAACCAACACATATTAATATTGACTGACAACGTAACCGCGAAAGCTCACATAAACAAACAGAGGAGAACTCAGTCGAAACACCTCATGCAAGAAGCGGAGCATTTGTGTCGTTGGGCAGAGAGCAACCTGATTTCCATCAGAGCAGAACGCATTTCAGGACTGTCGAATACACAGGCAGATTGGCTAAGCAGGGCCACAATAGATCCATCGGAGTGGCGCCTCCATCCGACCCTCTTTCAAGAGGTGGTCAGGACATTTGGGCAACCAGTAGTAGACCTGTTCGCTTCCCCCCTCAACGCTCAGCTCCAGAGATTTCTTTCCAGATACCCCCTCGTAAGGAGCGGAGAATTTTAATGCGCTCTGTTGCCATTGGCCCCTGGGGCTTCTGTACGCATTCCCGCCACTTCCACTGATCCCCAAGGTCATCCAGAAGCTGCTCGACTAGAGTGCGGAACTGCTTCTGGTTACTCCCTACTGGCCCAGACGGTCATGGTTTGCAGACCTCCACAGTCTATCTGTATCACCACCATGGAGAATTCCGCCAGACAGGGTCTTGTTAACCCAAGGACCCCTTCAACATCCAGATGTTCAATGGTTGCACCTGACTGTCTGGAGGTTGAGCGGAGTTGTCTGAAGAGCGAAAAGTTTTCCAACAGAGTTATTGCCACCATCCAAGCTGCCAGACCCCCTCAACAACTCGCATCTACAATGCCACGTGGTCCATTTTCTACAAATGGTGTACCAAGTCTCAAATTGACCCCATTGCTCCATCTGTGGCACAGATCCTAGAGTTCTTACAAGAGGGACTTGACAAGGGATTATCACCTAATACGTTTAAAAGACAAGTGGCAGCCTTGGCATCAGTCATCACTTATGAAGGTCTCCTATCTCTTTCCCATCATCCACGCATACAGTGTTTCCTTCGAGGAGCCACAACTTACGCCCGCCAACGGTTCACCCTTATCCCACTTGGGACCTTAACAAGGTTCTTTTTGCACTCACTAAGTGCCCTTTCAAGCCTTTGCAATCGTCAAGTCTCCAATTTCTGATGTATAAAGTAGTTTTTCTTGTAGCGATCACTTCCGCTCATCGTATTTAAGAACTGGCAGACTTGTTGATCAGACAAGATCTTTGTGTCTTCCATTCCGACAGGGTTGTCCTTCGTCCCAATCCTACGTTCATACCCAAAGTTAATTCAACCTGTCACAGGGCACAAGAACTGATACTTCCTAATTGTTGTCCCAGGCCATCCCAAGGGCTGGAACGACAATGGCATCGGCTGGATGTGAGGCAAGGGTTACGAATATATATTCACCACACAGCTTCTTTTAGAAAAACGGAGGCTTTATTTGTGTCTTTTCAGCCCAACAATCAGGGATGCAAGGTCTCATCCTCCACAATAGGCTGTTGGCTACGGGCAGCAATAGCGAAAACGTATCAGACTCAAGCACTTCAGGTGCCCAGGGGCATAACAGCTCATTCAACAAGGAGCGCCGCAACATCGGCAGCATGAGGAACGCAGGCACCAATAACTGAAATTTGTCGAGCCGCAACCTGGGCCTCTCCATCACCTTTCATTACGCATTATAAAATAGATGTGTTTGCATCAGCCGAGGCCTCCTTTGGCAGAAGAGTTCTGCAACAGGTCCACAGGGACCAGGAGGGGATCCCAAGACAGATGGAGTCCCTCCCATAGGACAGGCCAAACTTTGGTATGTCACTCTACTGGATGCTCTGAGCAGCTCATGGGAGAAAGGGCGTTGATGCTTACCTGACAGGCCCGTTCTCCTTGAGCTGTGAAGAGCATCCAGCCCCACCCTCTTCCATCTGGAGGGATCCTGTTTCGGCCAACGAATTTTTACAATATTAAGGGTGAGGGTGTTTGTTTCTCTCATCTTCACCAAAACTGGGGAACGCTGGGGAGGAGTCCTGTGGAGGAAGAGGAGCGTTCTGCAAATTAAGCCCAGCCTAGATAAGCAGAGACTGAAGCACCCCCCACTACTGGATGCTCTTTGCAGGGATGGATGCTCTTTTCTCTCAAGGAGAATGGGCGTGTCAGGTAAGCACCAATGCCCTTTTCAAATGCATCATTCTCCTTGATTGCCTGTTTTTGTTTCCTTTTGACCACATGTAAAAGATTGAACTTCACATTTTTATATTGAAAACATTTGTTCCAAACATTTATTTTTAGTTACAAATATCTTAAAGTGTAATTTAACATTCATTTCAAATGTTTTTTTTAATTTATTTTGTCAAGCAATTATTATATATATTATATAGTATAAACATGGTTATGAATACATGAAATGGATACGAATAAGAAAAAAAGAAACAATAGACAGGGACAGTAGGCACGTTGGCGTGCTTATGCATGTCCCCTTTTCATGTAGTATTCATGAAAATATACATGAACGTCATGTATAATATACATATTATATGTGTGTGTGTGTGTGTGTGTATGTGTGTGTATATATATATATATATGTTTTCTGAGGTTCTCGCGGGTATTTGTATGTGGATCTTTGGTTGTTCGGGTTTTCTCCCGCGTAAGATTCGAAGTATCTAGGCAACGTTTCGATGAAGTCTCATTCATCATCTTCAGGCTTCTGTTTCCGGCTCTGTGCTTCTCACTCTGAGCCGAAGACACGAGCCTGAAGATGATGAATGAGACTTCATCAAAACGTTGCCTAGATACTTCCAATCTTACGCGGGAGAAAACCCGAATAACCAAAGATCCACATACAAATACCCGCGAGAACCTCAGAAAACAAATATATATATATAAAATATATAACTTTAAAAGCACAACTCTAATGACAGGGGAAAATACCCGAACAAAGCTGAATACCATACCCGCGAAAACTTAAGAAAACATATATATATATATATATATATATATATATGTATGTATGTATGTATGTATGTGTATGTATATGTATATGTATATGTATATATGTATGTATATATGCACACACACAAAAATACATATACTTCATGTAGTATACGTTCAGTGCTTTGATTGTAGGAATGAAGTGGGCCATAAAGAAAGAAAATAGATAATGACAGATTTAAACATTTATTTTTGATTGTAAAAGTTTTCATTTTCTTATTGAAATAATTATGTGTAGCAGACTGTTATGCATTTATCTGATTAATTGTAACACTTGAGAAAGAAAATGTGGTTGTTAAAAAAGCATGTACTTGGAGAACGTTGTTATTTTTTCTGGCAAACCTCTTGAAAGTACTATATGCACAGGTTTTGTTGTTCTTTTTTAAAAATTGTGTTACTTGAAAAGATCAGTTTTAAAGGGAAGAATAGGCGGCAGTCGCATTCTTAGGATTTTTAATTTTAATACAAAATAGATGAATTAAATATGCATGACAATAATAGTTCAAAATATTGTACGGTATAATATAATAAATTATTTCAGAGTTATAAAAATAGAATAAATATTTCAAAATTATAAAAATAGAGTAAATATTTCAGAATTATTTTTTTTCTCATAGTGAATTTTTCAACCCAACACTTCATAGAATTATTGTGGGGAAAATTGAAGGAGGAAGGATTATTGGTATATTTAATAGTCCTTCCTCCTTCAATTTTCCCCACAATAACACTTTGAGTTGTATATGAAAAAAGATAAAAATTAATAAGTGATGCATTTTTATAAACAACAGTTATCATTTTCAAAATTTGTAATTTTTATCCATATTAGGCCTGTTTGGTCTAATGGTTAAGGCACCAGGTTATAAATCAGCAGACTGAATTCTAACCCATCTATGACATGAAAACCAGCTGGATGATTTGAGCCTGTCATTCTTTCTTAGCCCAACTCACAAGGTTGTTTTGGGGAGAAAATAGGAGGATGGAATATTAGCTACATTCACTGCCTTGAGTTATTTATAAAAACAATGGTATGGTAGAAATAAATAAATAAATATTATTTAAAATGTATTGGCTTCCCAACTCCAGTGAGCAGCGTTCAAAATACTAGAAAAAGATAGCTTAAAATGTTTAATCACACAGCCCAAGCTAACATGATCTAATAAACAACAAAATTAACAAAATAAAACAGGAGTCTTAGACAAATAATAAACATTTCTAGGACCAAAGCCAAGTTTTGAAAAAAAAAATTACAGATGTGATTAATCAGTGGCATTTTTGAAGTAAATTAATTTTAATGATTTAAATATTATATTCCTATCTTTGTAATTTTCTTTGGAAAGTGAATTGTTTTTACATCTGGAAACTCATTTACCAAAATAAGATCTATTTTAATTCAATACTTTTTAATCTTAAAACGTCTAATACTTTTTATATTACTTTTTATTAAATAGCTAAAAATTTTACTTGAGTTGTTTATCTCTACCTTTTCATCAGTTTTATTATTATCGTAAACCTCTAAAACAATTTTAATTATAATAGGGGATAACCAGAAGGAAGGTAAGATGGGGTCTCTTTACTCACTTTAGGGTGGTGAAATGGGGGGAGCCCATGTGTGCTACTCTTACATTATTTTCACCTTACAGGCAGCAGCTCAAAGTAATTACTGAGACTGCTCAGTATTAATTACCCCCAGAGTTCTATTTGTGCCTTGAATCATGTTTACCTTGAGAACAGAATACAAAGCCACAGGACTGATAAGTACTTGCTATAGCAATAAAATCAAAAGTGGCTTTTCTATGAGATCTTTTGTTTTTGAAGCAATGTGTTTTTTAAGAAGCAGGGTTCCTTTCATAAGAAATTTAATAGAATACTTGCTGACTTTTTTCTGCCATTACTGAGAATGGTGTTATAACTACCTTTGTATTTTTTTATCCCTGTATTATTACTGTCCAATTTATTTAGAATTCCTATACTGAAGAACTTACATTGTATTGTGCAGGGCCTTGAAGGAAACCTATGAGTGCAGTGATATTTCCCACCTGGGTTTCTAAATGCAGTTATTGGAAGAATATTGCTTATCGCTCAGGACTTTAACATAGTCATTCTAAAATGTTAGCATATTTTTTGGAGCTTAAGATGCTCCGAAGTATAAGATGCACCTAACCTTTGGAGAAGAAAACAAGAAAAAAAATCTGCCTCGGCCTCTGCCCACACCTCCCAGCAATTTGCCTCCTTGCAGCAAACAGCCTGTTTCAGTTTCAGTTTCAGCACAGCGTGATAAGCACAAGCAGCTGATGATAGGTTGGATCAGCCTCCTGATGATCAGCTGTTTTAGGCTGTAGAGATTGCCATTGCTTATTGCCACCTCTGCACGTCCCATTTTCAGCCTTTGTGTGTCCCATTTTGCTCCCATTCTGGGTGGCAGGGATCAGAATGGGCAGAAAATGGGGCACACGGAAGCCAAAAATGGGCCACGCGGAGGCTGAAAATGGGGTGCACGGAAGTGGCAATAGGCAATGGCAATCCCTGCATCTTGAAACAGATGATTGTCAGGATGCTGTTCCAACCTATAATCAGCTGCTTGTGCTAATCAGGCTGTGCTGAAGCTGAAATAGGCTGTTTGCTGCAGGGAGACAAATTGCTGGGAGGCAGAGGCCAAAGGGTGGGAGCCGGCGGATTGGCGGAGCTTTGGCAACATTCACTGTATAAGATGCACAGGCATTTCCATCCACTCTTATACTCCGAAAAATACAGTAATTTTCTTCTCTGTTAATCATTCTCCGGTCATGTAACATGCAAACTTGTGTAAATATCAGATTGAGTTTTAGGTCACATTTATGCAGAAATATTGGAAATGCTAAAAGGTTCACAAACTTTTAAGGACATCATTCCTTAAATAATTTGGCTGATCTCCTTTTGTAGCAATTAAAATTATTATATCTGAGAATAAATTCCATAGTTTTTACTACATGCTTTGAAGATTTTCTTAAGAATATGAGAGTGGGAATTGTAATTTTTGCATATTGCATAGTAAGTTGAAGACTATGATTAAGTTAACTTTCCTGAAAACTAACCTTTCAAATTTATGTTAGTGATCCACTACATAATTTTCCTTCTTACTCAGATGCTCAAAGGGCTATGTCCCATTATTAAAAAGAATTTTAAAAAGATATTTTTCAACCTAAAGAGGTATTTAGAGAAAGATTCTGGAGTATAATAGATAAATTTCAGTTCAATATGATATTCTACTTTTGCTGGTGATAGAAGACACAGTGCATGAGTTTTATATATATTAATTTGGAAGGAAGTAAAAATTTAATGAGCATTCTTGATAAAATGTTTATTGGAATCAGGCACTGAAGCAATATTTCTCCAATTCAGTTATGATTAGTTCTTCTAGTTCCATGCTTTATATCTGTCATCTTATGTTTTTCTTCTAAAAAAAAGATTCTTATAATTTTCTCATGAGGTGTTATGTGAATTAATTTCCTTTGTTATAGTATATATTTTTATTTTATAAATTTATGAGGTCACTCAAATTCAAAGAAATTTGAGACACAATCAGTTTTATATCTGAACTAGTTGATTGCTATGTGATCGGGTTTGATAAATGGACAGTTAAAGCTTGAACATTAATGAGTAGTTACGATCAGCCTCTCCTCTCCCCTTCTCTCCCTCAGATGTGCCCCACAGAAGCCTCTCCTCTCCTATCCCACTTCTCCCCCTCAAGCTGGCCACATTGATCCTCTCCTACCCTCTTCTCTCCCTCAGGCTTGTCCCACAGAAGCCTCTCCTATGTTATCCCCTTCTCTCCCTTTCAAGTAGGGAGAGAGAGTAAAATGTCTAACTCCTTAGCATCAGAGTGTTTTTCAGGTGGGAAGGGGGAGTAGAATGTCTAAACTCCCAAACCGCAGGCCAGATGAGCCATGCGCTGGCCACGCCCATGCCCAGGTAGGGAGGGGGAGTAGAACCCCTTAGCATAAGAGCGAGTTAATAATATAGGAGATACTAATGCTCTGATGGTCATTTCGAAAAATCCTTTCTTAGCGAGCACCTAGAAGCCAAGAGGAACATAACGTGCCAAATTTCAACTTTGTAGGCTTTATGATTCTGGAGATTTTGTGATGATGCATGAGTGGTATTTCACTTTTATATATATAGATTTAACTCTCTATTTTGGAAGTAGGTCTCATTGGATGAGAAAGATGAGAAAATATGAGAAAGATTGTATTCCAGTAATGGGATTCTGTGAGTTAAACAGTCTAGCCCCTCAAATATATTTAGACATAATATGTGAGAATATTCAAATAGATGTGATTTAATTGGCTATCCTCTAATATTTTATTTAGCATCAAAGCAGACAGTAGTATTCATTCTTCTGTGTACATTTTAGAAGAATAAAAGAATCATGTACTTTATAATCAGATGAACATGGTGATATATGATCAGCAAAATGATATAAAAGTATTCGTTGCTCCTTAAAGCAGGTTTTGGAAGAGTTACTAGATGATTTAAATAAAGCAGCAAAGATTATATTAAGACATAAACACACTAAGGCATTAATGAGTGACTATATCTGAAAGAATCTTGTTCAATCAAAATTTCCTATTGTCAAACTGATTATAGCATTTCATAATTCAGAGGTTTAAGGCATAATATATTAGAACTAGATGAATAATAAAACAAAACAGGCAGAACTGAAAGTTATTTTTAATTTTTATTACTTCTCATTTAGAATATAAGATGTCCACTGAAGGGCAAAGAGTTGATGATAGTCCAAGTACCAGTGGAGGCAGCTCTGATGGAGATCAGCGAGAAAGTATTCAACTGGATCAGGAAAGAGAACAAATTCAACCTAAGAAAAAAGTGGGCAAAATCTCTAGCAAAACAGCACCTAAACTTTCAACTAGTGCTAAAAGGTACTTGCTCTTTGGATTAATTTTCAGGGTTTTTTTCTTTTAATAACTATAATTGGTGGTCTAACCATATTTATGTGCTAACTGGTTGATTGACAACTGATTCTGTAGAACATGCAATAACAGTTGCTTGTTTAATAACTATACTGATCTCACTGTTATTAAAGTTGGGCCATATAAGTCTTATATAGGTATGTGCAAGTGAGCAAGAGATAAACTAACTAACTTCATATTTGTCGGTGTATTCTATAGTTAATTAGCCTTAAATATATCAGGTATTTCAGATAGATTCACACAGTAATTCTTATTGCTGTAAAATTCACGGTTCCCCTTCTCCCCATTGGGTAGATAGCAATAGCACTTAGACTTTTCTATTACTCCATGGTGCTTTCCAGCCCTCTCTAAGCAGTTTACAGAGTCAGGGTATTGCTCCCAACAATCTGGGTCCTAATTTTACTGACCTCAAAAGGATGGAAGGCTGAGTCAACCTTGAGCAGGTCAGGATCAAACGCCTGCAATACTGCATTCTAACCACAGCACCATAAATATATATGGTAAAATATGTGCGTGTGATTCTTAAATTTTTAATAATTTTAATAAGTTTCACAAAGAAAATAAAAACTAGCACAAATTAATAAAGAAGAAAATAGAAGTAAACATGCAGAAAGAATACAAGAAATAGAAAGAATCTTCCAGTTCTCCAGAGTCAAAGGGAGAATCCAGGATGGGTAGTCTCTGGTCTTCTAGCTCTGCAGACCGAGTTGAAAAACTAAGGACACCCCCCCCCCCCCCCGTAACGGTCCCCAGTTCTTCGCTCGGTCTCAGCGTGTTCAGACTTCAGTCTATGATTTTTAAAAAATCATTTTTTGTATCCAGTTTTTATCTAATCAAAACTGCAAATCGTGTGTATTTTACCTTTTGTGCAAGAGTCTATAAGGGATTTGAAGTAAACCTTAAATGTAAATATTTTTTTTCTCAGACTAAAGAAGTTAATTTAGCTATCTGCAAATTCCATCAACCATATCCACTGTTCATCTATTATGGGTAATGTTGAACCAGTGTGACTTTTAATTTTATTGTATCGAATGACAGAATATCTTAGTATTTTCTTGCCCCTAAGAGGTAAGTGAAACCTGGAGAACACTTAGAGATGTTCTAAGTCATGATTGCTGTATTTAGATTTCTTATAGATAGAGCTTGCATTAATAAGTTTTTCCAAAGCAAAGCCTAAACATTTTTTGCCTTTCCAGTTCTTCTGCGTTATTGAATTGTACGCGGGCAGACAACAACATTTTGACATACCACAATTCTATTCTTTTCTTCTACGTAGTCCACTGACTTTGCAAATCTATCATTTGTAGGTCCTGTTAATTTGTTACTGTGATTTTGAGATGATCTGCTTATCCAAAATATTATTTCAACATTTAATCATCTAAAAGAGAACTTCTGAATTCATAATAAAAAATGTGAAATATAACTTCATAACTTTATAACCTGTCTTTTAACATGTTCAAGTTGTAATTTTTCTGGGTTATTTAAAAGGTCTATCATCAATAGCTGCATCATTGTCAAACTATCACTAGAAAAATAGAGTTAACATTTTAAACGGAGAATATAGATTTAATTAATGGGAGAAAAAGACTTTGCTGGTATAGTCCTGTTATTCACTTATAGTTCACCTAATATATTAAACTGGAAGTTCTCCAGATGAGCTGTTCAGAGCATCCAGGCATGGGAGGTGCTTCTGTCTCTCGTCTGAGTTGATATCTGAGGACACTTCTCCTTGAGGTTTCTCCTTAGTGTCCCAAGTTTTTTGCTCAGCCTTCGTTAGAGAAAGGCAAACTGGAAGTTCTCCTATACGCTGCTTCAAGAGTCCAGGAATGGGTTAAGCTCCTCCTTCTAATGTCATAGAGCTGAGTCTGCCACTATAAAAAGCCAGCCTCTGGCTGGCCCACCCATCTTTCGGCTCAGCTTCTTGTCTGAGAGCATAGTCTCTGGAAGAAGTACTTTTAAACAGCTAAAGGAAAAGTTTGAACTCAAAGAGACAGCAATAAATTTAAAATCCAGCTCTGTCTCCAGGAGAGATCCGCTCTCCTGCAGCGCTGAGGCTTCAGCCCTGCTGTGCAAGGACTGCGGAACCAGGGAACGTTCAGAGGAACCTCCCATGCAGCCCCACTGATCACAACCTCATTGTTGCTACTGCTGGCCAAGCCACTTTACAGCTGATTCTGGAGCTTTGTTCCTGCCGCTTCTCAGCTTTTCTGGCTTAATTCAATCGCTCGGGACCTGGTAAGAGCCTAAGGAGTGAAGATGGTGGCTAGGCTGTCCCAGGGCCACCTCACATGGCAGGCAGCCATTTTAGAATTGCCAGGTGGCCATTTTGGGGGGGGGGGGAAGTGCCTCCCCAAGGCCTCACAGTCTCCTGACTCACCTGGCCTAGGCAATGGGCAGCTCCTATGTGGGGGAAGCTCACAGCTTGGTGTCTGCTCTGTTAGATGGAGAGGGGAGTCCCCCAACCTGGCCCCAAAGGACTGCAAAACTCCCAAGACTCCCAAGCCCCTTTGAGGAAAAAGAAAAGACAAAGAGGCCTTTCTGCTAACAGAGAGGCTGCTACAATGCAGCACTTAAGCAACAATTTGCAAAAGGCTCAGATGCAGGCCCAGATTCAACATGCTTCTCACTCTGGGGAGGTGCACGTTAGCCCTGAAGTTTCTTCCAAGGGGGGTTAATCTGCTCACAGTCACCTGTTAGCTTGGTCCCCAGAGAGAGTGGAGGAAGAACAGTTTCCTCAGAACCTAAGCAGATCAGGGCCTTCCTCTAGATAGGCTACCTGGGGGCCTGGCCCTTCCTCCCTAGGTGGTCAAGGGGCTCAAGGGGGGCATAGGCCTAGGCCTGAAGCAACCTAAACCCCTACAGCTGTGGGCCTACGTCCTGAGGAGAATAGGCCCAAGGACCTTAGGGAAATGGTCTTGTGACCATAAGGCAGGGCCTAGCAGAAGGATTTAAACAATTCCTTCACCCACGAGGGGAAGGCATGTCCTTGTTACATCAGGGTTTTCCCCAAGGGGTCCGCCACTCTCAGAAGGGTGTTCCCAGGCAGCAGTTCTGTTTTCAGCCCTTGCATTCGGAGTGGGGGGAGGAAAAAGAGGAAAACTATTCCAAGGCCTCTGACCATAGTCCCTCTACTCATTCTGAGGAAGAGAAAGGAGAACTCTTAGACCTCAATATGTCTGAGGAAGAGGACTTTAGAGTTGATCAGCCCCCCTTAGCAAGGGTTTTCAGGCCTTCCTTATTCAAGCCTCTGTTACACAAGGCTTTGGTTACTGCACAGCTAAGCCCTGAGGAGGTGGCCCCAGAACCACAGGCTACCACATTTGGCCACACTGATTCGTTGTTCTCCAAGCCAGTGGTACATACGGAGGTCCTCCCCACTGATTTTCCTTGATCTAGTGAAGGAATAGTGCACCTCTCCAGGGACGGGGCCTCGCCCATCTGCTCACGACAGACGATTCTATAAAGTGGGCTCCCTGGCCGATGCCCCACTGGTACTTTTGGTGGATGCTCCGGTCGTAGCATCGTTTCTTCCTCAGGCACCCCCACCAAACCAGAGGATGTGCTCAAGGCAGAGGACAAATGGTCTGAGCAAACCCTCAAGCACACTCCCCAGGCAGTGGTTTGGGCGATTAGAGCATCAATGGCAGCCTCGTTTTTTTACGAGATCTTAACTGTGCTGGCTTCACCAGCTTCAGGAGAGGCTCCCAGCCACCGAATTCCAAGCACACCAAGATCTTAATAAGATAATTGCAGTGCCAGAGTTTACAGCAGACACCACTCTGAGCTCGGTCAATTTCGCTTCCAGGGGCATGGCTTCTTCAGTGGCAGCCATGCGGCTACTTTGGCTACGCAACTGGCAATCCGACTCCCGCCGTAAATGGAAGTTAGCTTACCTCCCGTGCATGGAGCTGATGCCATTTGGTGATGTCCTTGAACCATACTTGACAGAGACCAAGGACAAGAGGAAGGTCCTCTCTTCAGCAGGGAAAAGGTCCAAGTATCGCCCTGGGCCATACTTTTGCCCCTTGTCTTTCAGACCTGAAACCAGCTCTTGGTTCTCTAGAAGTCAGAGGTCCTTTCCTGCTCGCCAACAAGAGTGTTCTGAAGCTTCTGGCAGGCAGCAACAGGCCCCCGGTAAACAGCCCTTTCGAGGGGGAGGAGGTCATTCATTCAGATGCTCAAAATGGGTGCTCCATCTCCCCCCCATCAGAGGCCATTTGACTTTCTTTGCCTCCAGATGGAAGGAGCCTACATCGGCCGCCTGGGTTCTTGAGATGGTGAGGTCAGGCCTCCAACTGGAGTTTCTCTCCTCACCTCCATGATGGTTTGTTCGCTGCCCCACCTCCAGGGACCGCTCTAAATGGGCCCTTACAGAATCAGCAATCCCACATCTCATCTACATACGAGCTGTTCAACCGGTTCCTGAAAATCAACGAGGGCAAGGCTTCTATTCTTGCCTCTTTGTGATCCCAAAGGCCTCTGGGGCGGTGGCGAGCCATCTTGGACCTTAAATTCTTACACAAATTTATCCCATACAGGTGTTTTATGATGCATCCCTTGCATTCTATCCTTGAGAACGTTCAAGAGGGTGACCTCCTCTCCTCCATAGACCTCACAAGGCTTATCTCCACATTCCTATCTGGACACATCATTGCCAGTTTCTCCATTTTTGTTATCAGAACAACCATTTCCATTACTAGGCTTTACCCTTCAGTCTCTCGTCGGCCCCAAGAGTCCTCAAGAAAGTCTTGGCAGCTTTGGCAGCTTCGCTTCGCACCATACCCATGAGGGTCCAGTGCTACCTGGATGACATACTCATCCAATCGCAGTCGACCCACTCAGCCCATCGTGACCTTCACATCACATTGCAGAGCCTAAGAGACCACGGGTTCTTGATCAACCTTAGTCATCTTTCCCCAATGACTAAGTTGCTTCACCTTGGGGCGATTATAGATATGTCACTTTGCAAGGTGTTCCTCTCCCCAGACTGAGGGGAGAGCCTTCACGATGGCATCAGTCAGATTCGGCATCAGAGCACTGTCCTGTTGTCTCTACTGTCCCAGATCCTGGGAAAGATGACCTGCATTGGGATTGTCCCATGGGCCCATCTCCATGCCTGGGAACTCCAATGGTTCTTGTTCCCCTTTGAACAGGCAGGAACAGCCATTCTATCATAAGAGTACAGGTTCCTTCTCAGGTCCTTTGCTCCTTTGCATGGTGGCAGTCCCAGGCTCTAGAGAGGGTCTTCCCTTCAAGGAGCTAGACAGGATCTGGCCCACCACAGATGCCAGTCTCCACAGCTAGGGAGCCTATCTGGAGAGGGAATTAACCCATGGGTATTGGTCACAGTTAGAAAGGATGTGCCCCATAAATTGGCTGGAACTCAGGGCTATTTTCTTAGCCCTGAAACACTTCCAGAACAGGGTGGCTGATTACCATGTGTTAGTCATGACAGACAATGTGGCCGCAAAGGCACATGTCAACAGGCAAGGGAGGACCAGGTCCAGGGCCTTGATGAGAGAGGCAGAGCGCCTGGGGAGGTGGGCAGAGAGACACCTCCTTTCAATCAGGGTGGACCATATATCGGGAGTTGACAATATCCAGGCCAACTGGTTGAGTTGGTCCACAGTAGACCAGACAGAGTGAAGTCTACACCCCTCGCTGTTTCAAAACTTGTTATGCTGATTCAATCCTCCAACTATAGACCTCTTTGCCACCCCCCAAGAATGCCCAGTTGGGCAGGTTCTTCACCAGGTTTCCGACCCAGGGAGTGGAGGGAACCAGTGCGCTTTGGAATGCATGGCCTCTGGGTCTCCTCTACACCTTTGCTCCTCTTCCTATTATTCAGGCTGTAATTCAGAAGTTGTTGGAGGAAAAGGCGGAGCTAAATCTCCTGGCGCCCCAGTGACCCAGGAGACCCCGGTACGCAGATATGGTGAAGTTGCCTGTGGCCCAGCCATGGAAGATCCTGGCATCCAAGATGTCCCTGCATCAAGGGGCATTACTTTACCAGAACCCCCAGTGGTTCACCTTAACCGTTTGGCGCTTGAGCGGCAATCTGTGAGGGCTTCCAAGTTTCCTGAAAGGGTAATCGACACTATTCAAGCTTCCCAAAAGCCGTCACCACGTGCATCTGTGATGCGACTTGGAGGGTATTCTGCTCCTGGTTCATGCCTTTGGCCAGAGACCTCTCTTCTGCTTCTGTGGCAGAGGTTCTAATATTCCAGCAAGAGGGCTTAGACAAGGGACTTGCCCCTAACATGCTTCGTTACCAGGTAGCAGCTCTCTCCCCTGTTCTATCCTAGGAGGGATATGCTTCTTGGACCCATCACCCTTCGGTGCGCAGGTTCCTAATGGGGGCATCTAACCCTCAACCTCCTGTTGTGCCTAGGTTTCCCACTTGGGATTTACATAAAGTGTTACAAGCTCTAACGAAGCCCCCTTTTGAGCCCCTCAGATCTGTATCTCTACAAATGCTGTCCCTCAGGGTACAATCTTTAGTGGCCTTTACCTTGGCCCGAACAGGGTCCTAATTAGCAGCACTCTCGGTACAATAGGACCTGTGTCTTTTCCATCAGAACAGGGTAATTCTTAGGTTAGATCCCACATTTGTCCCTAAGATAATCATGTGGTTTCACCAGGCGCAAGATGTTGTGTTGCCAGACATTTGCCCCAGACCACAACACGAATTGGAACACAGGTGGCATACATTGGATGTGAGGCAGGCCCTTCAGATTTACATTAAACGGGCGGCAGCCTTTCGAAAATCTGAAGCCATGTTTGTGTCATTTCATCCCTCTACTCTGGGGAACAAGGTGACTGTATTGACAATTGGTAGGTGGAGTAGAGCTTGTATATCCAAGGCATACCAAACTTTATTCATGCCAGTTCCCAGACATGTCATGGCCCACTCCAGTAGGAGTGCGGCTACTTCAGCCATCTGGTCTACTTAGGCATCACTGGAGGAGATCTACAGAGCCACTTGGGCTTTGCCTTTGCCGTTTATATGGCATTATTTCCTGGATTCATTTGCTTCATCCCAGGCGTCATTTGTTCGGAGGTTGCTTCAACAGGTGGCTCCTCAGTCAGAGTGACTGGACCAGATGTTGGCCCTCCCGTGGACATGCAGGCTTTGGTATGTCCCATTCTTGGACTCTTGAAACAGCGTATAGGAGAATGGGCGTTGGTATAATTACCTGCCATTTCTATCTACACTGCAAGAGAGTCCAGCCCTACCCTATACATCTGGTTATGATGGTTGGGGACGGGTGAAATTAATTTATTCTTTATCTTCCAGAGAAACATTACATCTGTCAAGTATCCTCCCCTGAAAGATGACTGGCCAGCCAGAGGCTGGCTTTTTATAGTGGCAGATTCAGCTCTATGACGTCAGAAAGAGGAGCTTAACCCATTCCTGGACTCTCTTGCAGCATAGATAGAAAGAGTGTTCTCAGGTAATTACACCAACACCCATTTTATTTCATGAACTAGGGACAACCTTTCCATTTTTGGAAAGATTGTATAGGTAGCTCTGGGTATAGGCACCAAATAACTAATATTAATACACAACTAGTATTATATGAGGTTACAGGTAGTCCTCAACTTACAACCAGTCATTTAACAATCGTTCACAGTCACAATGGCCCTAGAATGGTGATTTATGACCTATATACGTTATACCAACCTACCCTGCTCTCATGACTGCATTTTGGGCACGTCAACCTGTTCACAGTTATGACTAGTTGTCAACCACCTTGCAATCATGGGAATTCCATTTACAATCTTCTCTGCCAGCTTCTTGAGAAAATAAGTGGGGAAACCATCAGGACAGATTTCAGGTGGAGGGCTCATTGGCACTTCATGCAGTAAGGGTAAATCCTCTCACATGCCAAAGGAATGAACCTCCAAGCTGGCAAAAATTATAGCAAATGTGAACATTCTGAGCACTCTAGGGAAAAATGCTAGTGAATGCCAAAATCTCTGCCCCTTTGGAAGAGAAAATATGAGCAAATTCCAGCCTTTTGACCTTTTTAGAACTATGGTGTTCATTATCGTTTTCACTATGCTAGTGAAATCAGTATTTCTGTGCATCTAGGAGGAGGAAAAACTAGCAAATACCAGCATTTCCACTACTACTCTCAGGGCAGGAAAGCAGTAGCAAACACCAATGTTTCAACCCACTCTGGGAAAACTGCAATCAAATGCCAGTCTTTCGATTCCCCAGAAGAAAAGAAATTATAGAAAGCCAGCATTTTAGCTGCTCCAGATGGGAATATGTTACCAAATACCAGAGTTTCTGTCTCTCTGAAAGGGAAAGTGTTAGGGAACACCATCCTGCTCAAAATTGTTCCTCATGTAGGGTGGGAAAAAGGCACAGGCCTCCCACCAATAGGGTGGAAACTGAAAACAGGCTTTTCCAGAATGGTGTCAATAGGATCCAGACAGCGTGGGATGACTCTGGTCTGCTTGCTCTTTAGACTGAGTTGTTTAAACTGAGGACACGCCTCTTCGTCCTCAACAGTCAATTTGACTACTGCTCAACAGGCATGTTTGGATTAGGAGTTTAGTTCCGTTTTTTGCCTTTTGAGAACAGGAAAGTTGAAAGGAGGACAGTCACAGTGGTATTTATGCAGCTGGCTGAGCACTGGTCTTTAGCCTGTGGCTGGATCAATGTTTGAACAGCGCTGGAAGAGATTTGGATGGGATCAGCCATTTTGAATTCGTGCCACAGCAGAGCAATTTTTTAAGCACTCTTTCAATGATTGTGAGCTAACAGCGCTTGGAGCTTGCTTAGAGTGATCTGGTGGGCAGCCTGCCCCTTGGGGGAACGCATCCCAGGACAGGGATATTCCGCGCTCTACGCAAAAGCGAGGGAGAGGCTCTTAGGACTAGGACTGCCTGCCTTTTAAGGACTGTGGTCCAGGAACAGCAAGTGCATGATCACCAGCAGCCAAAGATCAGCTGTTGAGCGCGAGGTGCAGTCGGCATTTTGGCTACTCCCGCATTGCAAGTGGACTAGCAGAAGATCTCCAGTGGTTCCCTTGTTAAACTGGGAGTGCAAAGTGCAATCAAATCAGCTGAAAATCAGCTGTGGAGCGCTAGGAGCTTAAGTTTCCCTTTTTTACAGCGACACTAGTTCCTGATTGCAGCGGACTACCAGAGAAGGCACAGCAATTCCTTGGAGTCCAACCGGTGGAGGAGTGCAGTTCAGAGGAATATCGGATTGGTATCAACCTCTTTAGAAAGATACCAGAGCTGCTGGAAGAGAAGGCAAAATCAGTTGGAGGCCATTTCAGACCGATCGCCAGGTGTTGAGCCAGGCACTTAGTGCAATTTAGGGATAGCATTGCAGGGAGTTAGCCAGAGGGTTTGATAGGGTTTGAGGCTTTCCTTCTGGGTCATTAAACAGAATCCCTGATTAGGCTTAAAATGGCAGATCCAAATGACAGCTTTTTATCATCTCAAAGCTTGGATTGCACACAGGCCGATATAGGGACCAAACAGACCTCCTCTAGGTCTGGTAGATTAGCCAAGGGGGTAGCAGCCAAGAGCAAGTCCAAGGCTATTGCCACTAAAAGAACCTCTAAGGCTGAAGAGAAGGCCGAGCACAGGCTTCAGCAGGCCCTAGAGAAACAATTAGCTAAGAACACCAGGAAAAGGGACAGGCTAAAGCATCTGAGTCCCTTAATGGAGGATATTAATTCTCCAATAGTTAATATGGGACAACCTTTGGACTATCTCAACTAGTGAGTCATAGGGATAGTTCAGGACCCCAAGGTTGGGCCCCAGAAGGTATGGAAGAACTAGATCTTTCTTGCAGCAGGGGACCCTTACAGATGGGACCCATCGATCCTGTGCCATATATAACACCTTTGCAACAGGAGGGTTTATCTAGAAAGAGAATGGGTTCTCCAGTAGAGGTGACCTTTACTCTGACCGCAGTCGGGTTTCGCCAAGCGAGTGTGATCAGCCTATGCCCCAGGAGGTACAAAGATGGATATCAGAAGCAGTTGAACAAGGTAGGTGGCAGGAATTCAGCAAGGCCGTCAACCAGTACCCATAATACATGGGCCTTCAATTGTACATGGCCCAGGGATACCTTGTCAAGTTCAGAGAGATCTATCAGAGTTCGAAGAACAATATTCTCCACTCTCTTCTGACCAAAGTCAATCAGAGAGCTCGATAGGAAGGTGGGATTGACCAGGATTTATCCGAGGATGATAGGAGGGCCCCAGACAAGCCTGTTTTTAAGGGGCTTTTTAGGACTCACATGTTTAAGTCACTTCTTTTTAAGTCCAAAAGTGTGACTAGGCTAGATTTGGACACTGCCTTGCCAGACCCTAACAGAGCCCAGCCTTCTTTTTGCCGAACCAATGGAGGAGGAGGTGATTCCATCTCCAAAACGTTTCTTTAATATGGTTCAGTGACAGCTGGACTTGCCAGGGTCTTACCCAAGTGCCACTTCCTTTGGTAAAATAAGTTATAATGTGGCCACACCTCTGGCAGACACAACTTCCAAAAGTGGACGAACCAATACTTGCGCTTACATTGTCCTCAACTACGCTCAATGATGCCGATGATGTACTCAGAGCAGACAATAAAAAATCCGAGCTGGCATTGCGTAAGACACATCAGACTGCTGCATGGGGTGTGAAAGCCGCTACAGCAGCGGCCTTCACCAGGATCCCTTTCATTTGGCTTTGCCAGATGCAGGAGCTGGTGCCTGTCAATGATGTCAGGACCCATCAGGACTTTAATAAGGCAATTGCGGTGTCAAAGTACGCAGCTAATGCTACGCTTAACTGTGTGAAGTTCGCTTCCAGGGCTATAGCATCGGCAGTGATGACTCGATGCCTCCTGTGACTCACATATTGGCAGGCTGACACCAAGCAACGATGGATACAGCGTCGGCTCCATATAAAGGGAACAAGCTGTTTGGGGGCCCCCTAGAACCAGTTCTGGTGGAAGCCAGGGACAGATGGAAAATACTGCCATCTATTTCATGGAGACCTAATAGCAGGTTTTCATCATCTTTTTGTCAGGCCTTTCGTGCCCCTACAGAGCAAACTTTCAATGTACTCAAGGTTCGTTCGATCAGAGACAGGAATTTCAGTCATCCCAGGGGTTTCAAAACAAGAACAAGTACCAAACACAAAATAAGTGGCCCTTTTGAGGGGCAGGCAATCGTTTCTTCCATTGCCCCAAGACACTACCATACCGCTTCCATTGGTAGCAGACTAAGCCTTTTTGCAGACCAATGGGAGCAGGCAACAATGGACATTTAGGTACTAAACGCAACAAGGTCTGGACTATCCCTAGAATTCCCATCCAGTCCACCGAGGTTTTTTATCCGTAGCCCCATTTCGAACAATGCAACCAAGAGAAACCTAATGGAAGCCACTATTCAGCATTTACTGGCTATCCAGGATATAGAGCCAGTTCCAGAAGACCAGCAGGGGCATGGATTTTACTCAATATTATTCGTCATTCAAAGAGCTCAGAGGGGTGGAGAGCAATTCTCAATCTCAAAGGACTGAATTGTTACCTGATATACCAAAAATTCAAAATGCACACTCAGCAATCCATCCTAGGGAGTGTCAGGGAGGGAGATTATTTGACATCCATTGATCTCATGGAAGCTTACCTGCACATACTGATTTGCCCAGATCACCATCGATACCTGAGATTCTGCTTCATGGGCAAGCATCTGCAATATTGAGCTCTCCCGTGTGGCCTGGTGTTGGCACCCAGAAGCTTCACCAAGATTCTGGCAGCATTGACAGCCCATCTCAGAACCATTCCAGTTCGTATACAATGCTACTTGGATGATATTCTAATCCAATCGTCATCACCCAGGAAAGTAGAAGAGGACCTAAGGATTACCATGCAGGCATGCAGGACCACGAGTTCTTGATCAACACGAGCAAGAGCCACTTAACACCACCCACTTACCTATTATACCTGGGGGCCATAATAGATACAGTGGCCGGGGTGGTTTCCCTCTCCCTAGAGCGAAGGTCCGGCATCTAGGGATTGGTGAGTCAGTTCCGAGACCACATCACTAGCCCAGCTATCACAACTGCTGGACAAGATGCATTGCAATTGTACCTGCATGCAAGGGACCTGCAGTGGTTCCTGCTCCCTTATCAGAGGTCAGGGTGGAGCAATTCACTGACAGTGGAAGGGGTATTACCAAAGGTGATAACTTCCTTACTTTGATAGATGTCCCTGGCAATGGCCAAGGGGTGTTTTTTTCAGAGAGCAGGGCCATCTAACAATTATGACAGATGCCAGCCTTTTGGGCTGGAAGGGTTCATTTTCAAGAGCAAATGGCTGAGGGCAGGTCAGCTATAAACTTAAAACACAACATAAATTGGCTAAAACTATGAGCAGCCTATCTAGCTCTCAGGGAATTCAAGGACACGATTGCGGGACAGCATATTATCCTCCTTACGGACAATGTGACCATCAAGGCCCACATCAACCAACAGGGATACCCATTTCAAACCCCTCATGAAGGAGGCAGAATGGCTGTGCCACTGGGGTGGAGAAGAACCTAGGTTCCACCAAGGCAGAGCACATTTCAGGAGTAAAGAATGTGAGGGCAGGCTGGCTGAGCAGGTCCACTGTCAACCAATTTGAGTGGTGCCTGCATCCAGCCCAGTTCAAGGAGATATCAGACTGTTTTGGTCTTATGATTGTAGACCTTTTTGCAACTCTTTCGAACAGTCAGCTGACAAGTTTTTTTTTTGAGATTCCCAGAACAGGGTGGAAGGAGTCAACGTGCTCTGGTGCCAGTGGCTGCGGGGTCTCTTTTATGCCTTTCTCCCACTTCCACTCATCCCAGGGGTGATCAGGAAGGTCAAGAGAAAGCGGAAGTTCTACTTATATCCCCTCATTGCTCAGACATCCATGATTCGCGGACCTGGTGGGTCTCTCAATAACCAGACCATGGAGGATTTTCCATGAAAGGATCTCCCTCAGCCAGTGGCCAATTGACCATCCGGAGCCTCAGTGGCTCCAATTTGCTGTCTGGCATTTGAGAGGAGAATTCTGACAAGGGACAACTTTTCCTCCCAGGTGATTAGAACAGTTCAGGCGGCCAGAACACTTTTGACCACCAGAATTTATAATGCAACATGAAGGGCCTCTGCGTGTGGTGTATGAAGAAGGAATTTCAGCACATTTCAGCAACGGTGGCCCAAGTACTTTCTACAGGCTGGGCTAGATAAGGGCCTGGCCCCTGCCACTATTCGCAGACAGGTGGCAGCCCTTTCAACTGTCTTAACTTTCGGGAACCTAGAGTCCCTAGCACAGCTCCCAGTGGTACGCAGGTTTCTCAGAGGAGCCACCAATTTGAAACCGCCGGTGGTACATAGGTATCTCACCTGGGACCTATCCAGGGTGCTTCAGGCACTTACGACTGCACCTTATGAGTCTTTGAGAACTGTCAGCCTACATTTTCTAACTTACAAGGTGGTCTTCCTCGTGGGCATAACATTGGCCAGGAGGATATCGGAGCTGCATCCCTATCAGTCAGGACTGCTGTGTTTTCCATGCCAACAGAATAGTCCTATGGTTGGACCCGGCCTTCATCCCCAAGGATGAACTTCCATTGAGCTCAGGAATTGATCTTGCTGGACTTCTGCCTGGCACCATCTAATGCCCAGGAGAGGGTCTGGCACACATTGGACTGCAGCTTTCAGGAGGATAGAGGCCATGTTTGTGTTGTTCCAACTGACTACAATGGGACAGAAAATTACACCATTGGCCATTGGTAGATGGATTAGAGGATGCATCGCTAAGTCATATTAAGTGCAAGGACTTGCCAAGCCGAGACAGTTTAAGGCTCACTCCATGTGAAGCGGCCATGACGGCTGCATGGGCCACGCAGGCTTCGGTGGAGGAAATTTGTAGAGAGGCGACCTGGTCATCACCGTCACCTTTTATTAGGCATTATATATATTATTTGCCTTGGCAGAAGCTGCTTTTGGAGGACGGGTCTTGCAAAGAGTACTTTCTGCATCACAGACTCAGGACCAGCCAGAATCCCGTCCATAGGACATCAGCTTTGGTATGTCCCATACTGTCTGGATCCTATTGACATCACTCTGGAGAAGGGGCGCTGGTCTTACTTGAGACGCTCTTTCTCAGAGGGTGGAGATAGGATCCACCCCACCCTGGAGACCGTCTGGTCTGGGGTGCGGGTGTAGGGGGACAGTTGCCATTGACAATCACTTGCATCGCTTTGACCTCATCAGAAACTGGGGGTCATGGGGCGGAAGAGGCGTATCCTTAGTTTAAACAACTCAGTCTAAAGAGCAAACAGACCAGAGTCATCCCACGCTGTCCAGATCCTATCTCCACCCTCTGAGAAGGAGCGTCTTGGTAAGAACGACGCCCCTTCTGAAATGTATGGGAAACCTATGCCTTCTCCCCATCAGGTCACTTAATTTATGCAGCTGGAATTGCTATCATTGAGTGAAGATTGCTGGCATTGAATGAAGCAGTCAGATGCATCTTACTTAATGACCATTTCATTCAACAACCAAGATTCCAGGCTCAATTGTGCTTATAAAATGCAGAATATCTATACCATATTTTGCAAAAGATCTGCATTATTTTTTATTTTGTAAGATTTTGGAAATTCTTGCTCAAAATCTTATATTTTCAGTCTGAAACAACATTTCATGAGATTTTATATTTTTGTAATAGTATATTTAATTCTCCAGACAGCAAGGGAGGATAAGGATGTCAAATGTGCTATGGTAGACACAGATCTTGCTGACTCAGTTTTTGTGAAGCTTAGATAATCTAAAGATAATCTAAACCATTTATATCATGCAGTAATTAATTTAAAGGAAAAAAAGTTGGGAATATCTATGTTACACTGTTTACACAAAGATTTATATCATTTATTTATTTGTTTTCCGTTTCTAAGGCTACCCATTATACTCAATAACTCTGGGTGGGTTACAATTCAAAAATTTATTACAATTAAAAATGAAAAAAAAACTTTTAAAAACAAAAATAATAATAACATTAAAAACAATAAAAAAGATTAAAATTCTAATTCAAGGTATTTGCATTAGTTAACAATGTAGCCAGGGATTGGCACATTGATATTAGCTAATATAACCTAGTACCATTTAATATAAGTGACTTTCTGCAGGCAAATATTGTTAGGTAATAATTCCCACAATTTGGGTATTATTAATGAAAAGATCTTCTTGTTGCCTATGTGTTGGGTATATGGATACACCAACTAGTTTGGGTGAATAAATATATGAACCTAGGTTTAAGTGTTTGTAGCTTTAAGCACCAAACTGCAATGTAATTAGATAATTAAGGGTGCGGTTGCAAGCAGCAATAAAAGGCAGTGAGAGTAACGTAACACTTCCTGGTCTCTGGTCGCTGGTCTCTCTGCTATCTGCTGCCTGCTGTTTACTCCTGTATGAGACGAATGCTTGTTGGCTACTGTGCTGAACAAAAGGACTGTTTACTTGGTGAGCTGATATCCTGTGCATACTCAGCGTTGTCTTCGAGAGAAAGGTATCGGAAGGAGAAGATAAAGACATTGTACTGACTAGTTAATGGACTAGGTTACTGGATGGATATATTGGAAAATGACATATGGACTGAATGACAATGCTTAAACTCTAAGCGAATTAAATAACTATTTAAAACTATAAACAGTGTATTTGTCTCCAGTGTGTGTATACTCTTGGGCCCAGCCTCTCTCTCATTTTGGCTGCCTGGCTTGACTGCTGCTGTGCACTCTGCTTGGGGGTTTGTCCCCAATCACTAACACTATGTCAGTTAATGATTTATCAGAAACAGTACCTCTGAAATCTTTATTAACATAAAGAAAATTAAGGTAGATATACATAATATTAATTGTGTGTAACTTTAAATCTAATCCTTTACATATTGAATTATACAAAAATACCAGGAATTAGCATAGCTATTTATTGATGAGACTTATTCTGTGTGTGTGTGTGTGTGTATGCACGCATAGGCACATTCATGCATACATTAAAGCCATTAAGTTTAACATTTTGTTCAGTTCAGAAATTCAAATTAAAACATATCTTAAAACTGTATATAGTGTATGTGTGTGTGTGTGTGTGTGTATATACATATACATATACATATACATATACATATACATATACATATACATATATATATATATATATATATATATGGATCTTTGGTTGTT